>JARFJB010001544.1:5992500-6137500 GCA_036346205.1 Vesta saturnalis
ATTTAATTATTAATCGACTTATCAGCGGAGATGAAACTTGGGTCCATCATTTTGACCCTGAGTCGAAACAAGAGTCGATGCAGTGGCATGTTAGGTGTTCCAGTCCTCCCTATAAGTTTAATATCACCCCTTCTGCAGGAAAAATAATGGCAATTGATGTTGGGATTGCCAAGGAATTTTAATGATTGATTATCTGAAGAAGGGTAGTACAATTACAGGAGAGTATCGCCTTAGAGATGTTATTAAAGTGAAAAGACGCGGAAAACTAACGCGAAGTGATCATCCACCTTATAGTAGAGATTTAGCCCCCAGTGACTATTTTTTGTTTCCAGATCTCAAAAGAACACTAAGGGAAAGAAAATTTAGGTACGATAATGAACTTATAGCGGCTGTTGAAAGCCATTTTGCGAGCAAAACAAAAGAATATTTTTATGATGGGTTACAGATGTTATTGAAACGATGTAATACTTGTATTGAAAAGCAAGGGGCCTATATTGATAAATAAATTTCTGTTGTTCTAATCTACTCTAATCATGCCTAGTCCGAGACCAGTTACCATGTAAGTTAACATAATATTCTGTTAACAAATTATATACATATTAAGTTTCTATCGAATGGAATTTACAACCCCTGTAACTCAGTGGTAGAGCACTTGTCTAGTCAACGAGAGGACATGGGTTCGAATCCCATTCGGGGGAATCTTTTTATGTCTATAACATTTTTCAATTTTATATTTTATTAAAAAAAAACGAATGCTTATTTAATAAAATAACCAAGGATACTATTTTTATATTATTAAAAAACTAGTCTTACTGTCAACAAACGCACACAATATCACAATTAAATCTTAGGTTTTATTCTCAACCAACATAACGAAAGTTTAGGTAACGAGTACTATCTGCATCGAGGTAGAACCATTTTACATCAAACCAATTTAAACTCCAAATAGAACTTCGTTATATTAACATTGTGATTCAATTGCACGCAGATAGAATTCTGTATTACTGCTATTACATAAAGATTGCGCTAGTATTACTAAAAGACATAGAATGGAGCAGATATTGACTTAAAATCTATATTTTGGTAACAAATTCAGATATAGTAATTTTCACGAGTCAGAGCCGTTGCGTCAGAGGACGCCCATGTTTGTCAGATTATGAAAAATAACAGTTTGACAACTATTAAATCTCAGCTTCAGGGGTTATGCTTATGTTATCAAAATAATAGAATTTATGTTATGTTATGTCAAATGTTTAATGTCAGAAATACTTGACAACATCGGACAGGATTGTCAACCTAAATCAATTCTATCTGCATCCTCTCGTGCACAATAGGCGGGTTCTAAAGGTGGTAATGAAACAAAGTTAGTTATGACGTAATTGCTCAGACTTGTGAAAATTGGTATAGAACCTTGTTATTCCAACTCGACGAAATAATACTTTTGCATTTTTTTCTTAAAAAACTAAATTGTGAAACACAAATTATACAACACAATTAACTCTTTTAAATGAAATAAAACTAAAAAATGAACTTTAATTTATATTAATTAGTTGTAACCCATCTGCACGTATCTATAAAGTTGCACCTTGGTCTGAAATTTACTATAGTTAAAGCCAAATAAAGTGGCGCGCACGTCATCAATGACCCATTTCCATGTCTTATGTGACTACGTTTCCGTCACAAATTGCATAATAAAATTAAAAGTTTTTGTGGGGTTTAGATGCCTCTCAATGTAAAAGTGTGTGATAAAATTTTTAATCAACAGGCCAGCAAGTAACGACGTAAACCTAGTCACTGTCAGAGATGGTGCTGTGTTGCCGTGTTTTATTTATCGATACATCGATAGCTTGAGGTTGCGGATGACATTATTATGACAGGCACATTTGTTTGATTTTTGTCGTCAATAATATGTAATGGTGAGATCTGTATTTTCATTGTTCGGTTACCACAATACCCAAGAAAATGGACAGTCGATGCAAAGAACTCGTGGCATAATTAATTAGCTATGTCGAGCAAGAAAGGGGTAATAATGGGCCTCTGTTGCCCTTAAATGCTGTTCGAGGGGTAAAATTAGGATAACATATAAAATAATTCTACTGTAATAGTTATTAACGATTTAAGTATCATAATGTTTCATATTACGATACGCGATGGGATAACCATCAAATATCGTAATATGAAATTACCATACGAACATCGTACAACGTTTTATCTACTATCAACAGTTTTAATTATACAGAGAAATAAGTAGTTCAATCAGCGAAATGTATTAAGAACGGTATTATCCAAGCAGACGTATTATATAATTGTCATTGTAAAGTTTAAGCAAACCCAGATTGTCAGTTCTGTGGAAAACGTTACCTCTACACCTGGTTTAAAGATTCCTAATTGCAAGAATTTTATTATTAATGTTTATAATAAATAGTTTATTAAATTTTGTTAGATTTTATTTTAGTAATTATTTTATTCTCGCTTTTACTTTACCGCAATAGTGCGGTAAGTTATACTTTACCGCACTAGTGCGGTAAAGCAAGACATTACGATATGTCATTAAATGTCGTAAAACTTGACATTACATATTGATAGTAGATAAGTGTATTTTATTGTAGCGTGTAGCTGCTGCTCTAAACGTTAGTTTAAGTACAGTAAGCAGAATATCTCAAGCAGAGAACAACAATGAGAAGTTAAAGTCGCCAAAGAAAGATCGTTGCTATTCTAAGCGAGTTACAAACACAGCAACATTAAATACAAGCGGTATTCATGATACTGTTTATAATATGCACCATAGAAGTAAGTAATAACCGCTAATGTACATTTTACAATTGTCTTTTATAAAGTTGAATTTATTATTATAAGTACCATTAAAGACATTAATATAATAAGAACGTTTTATCCTGTATGGTTTTAGAACAACACATAACCATTTAATCTCTGTGGTCTCAACTAAAAGATAGGGAATTATTCAATGGCAGTACCACTTTTTTGAGAAGATTGCTCAAAGAACTTGGATTTAAATGGATAAAGAATAATCCACGACGTGGACCCATGGAACTACCAAATGTGGCTTTGAAAAGAGTAGAATTCCTGAGATCACATAAGCAATCTGAGGATGATGCGCTCTGCCAGTTTGTATTCCTTGATGAGACCTGGATATTTCAAAATCGAACTATCGGTCGTTCTTGGCAAAATGAAAATCTAAAGAGTGTTAAAACTAGTAAAGCAGATAGAAAAAGGTTGTACTACAATACAAATAAGTTTTTAAACTTAAATTTAGACAAAATCCCCTTTTAGATATATTATACTTCATGAAGGGGGCGAAAATTGATTTATTTAGGGTTCTGAAGCAATATTTGGTTCAAAAAGTAAACTTGCCGATTATCATGGGGAAATGAACCAGGAAAACTTCTTGAAATGGTTCGAATATCAGTAGTTGTAAAACCTATAGAATCCTCCTCTGATTGTACTGGATAATGCATCTTATCACTGCATGTTATTCAAGAAAACGCCTACCACTGCATGTTTGTATATTGTCTCTCAGTAAGGACACAAATAGTGTTTAGATTAATTATTAAACATAAGTCTTTTTTAGAAACAAACCACCCAAACAGGTTCAATATGGACATAAAGTCTTACGTCTTCCTCCTTACAATTACATATCTAACCCTATTGAATTAATTTGCAGCATAGTAACAGTGAGAATGTGGCACGAGGCAGGTTACTCCTGATATGTGGAAAAACGAGAGAATATTTCAGCGCCCAGAAGTCCGTCCTCTGATTATAAATTTTGAAAGTTATGACAATGACACTAATAACGAATCAGATTTAAAAAATGAATTGGTTTTGACGCTTTTTAGTGAACATTTTTAAATAGCTTACTTATCTGTTAATAAATTATTTAATTATTTACTTGCTTATTTATTTATTTATTTACTTATCCAAAAAATGTGAGAATATATGTGTCGTTATTTATGAAACCAACAATTCAGTAATTAATATTTATTTGTGGTTGAATAAGAAATATTATTTGCTGGGAAATTAAATATTTCCTGATCAATCTGGCAATACTGTAAATGGAAACGTCATCAAACGCTGATGACGTACGCGCCACTTTGGCTTAGCTATATTATAATTCTTGAAACTTAAAATTCTTATCAATAGATAAAGGATACACAAAACGTTAGATTTTTTTAATTACCGAAGCTGATTTTGGTATTTTAAACAATAACCTAACAATACGCCTATGTTCCCTTTCAAGCAGATTATCTTTTGTTAAACTAACCTCTTTTTTCATTATTATCACAGAACGACAGTTTACTATCTGTGTCTCTTATAAATAACCATTGAGTTTCATTTATAAAACTTTTTTAAATTGTTACCTCTGGATTGTATCTGAAAAGAAACTATAGATTATACCGCACTGTAAATTACATTAAGATTACAATAAGTGTGTAATTATTGCGTAAAATTCCTTTTCCATTTTCATATTTGGAATAAAAATCATATTTGGCAATTTATGAAAAAATGTATTGAAGTAAAATTTAAATAAGTTTTTATAATTTACGAATAGAAATGAACCAAAAATAGTCATTTGTGTTAATTTTTATACTTGTTGCTGTGGCATCAAGATGTGATAATGGCGTCTATTCAGATGGTATTATGAAAAAAGACCTACACCAAAGTACGTCTTGTCGGCGGGTTAGTGAGTGACGGTAACCGATACATCTGTGCTCGCGATAAAAAGCTGCATAATGAGATGAGTTCAGAGACAAACAGCAAACCGAATCCAAAGCACTGTCCAATTAGAATTTGCTAGTGACGTTGTTAGGTGTAAGGGCGATGGTCGTTATACAGTGGCGTATCGTTATTAATAGCACTACTCATTCTTACCTCAACTGATAACTCATGAGTTCGAATACACAAGCATTAAGATATTAACAAATCTAAAATTTATTTGTATAATCAATTAGCGTATAGAGTAAATCTGTATCAAAAATAATCAGAATTTTGAGAAAGTGCTGAACAGAACGATTAATTTGCTAAATAAAGATAAATTATATAGTCAGTTAAAAAACAATGAGTTTTAATGATATATGTTTGTTAAAGACGCCGACACTGTTTTTGGGGTGTATTGGTTAAAGCCGTAACTTTAATGAGGTCCTCACGTAAAAAAAACGCGACGCAACACAAAGTATAATGACACAACTGTCAGCCGCTATCGAGTATGTTCCTTATTAGAATAAGTTACAGCTCTCGTATGAGGAGACCCTCTGATTTAGTTTGCGTAATTGGTGAATAATAGAAGGATGTTATCGATTCGTAATCCTTTTTTTTATGGGCTTAACGTTTACTGTAAGTTTATACCATTGTATTTAAAGACTATTTATTATAAGTTTTATTATGAACGAATAGATATAATTATAATTTTCTGGACTATTTGTTTATTACAAACTTGGTTTGATAAATAATCCGTTTAAGTAAATTGGTAGGTATACAAAGAGAAACACTTGCTGAAAGAAGTAATAAGATAGAAGACAGTTCGATCATGTGTGAGTTTGCATGTTACCTATTTCTCTTGTACACCAATATATTTAAAATATCTATCATTCATCATTATATCATAACAGTTGTTCAAAAATAGGAATAACTTTGTCATAATCGAACGCTGTTTACTTCATCGAACAGATTAAAAAATGTATACATACCTTTGAACATGGAGTAAATGTTTGAGCTTTAACAAATTCGTATTTTCCGTAGAGGTAATTTAAACTCTATCACTGTGGATTTTAAATAACACAAAAATTTTTATAAAGCAAAGTTCGACGAATAGTAAGAACGATTGTTATGATTATGCAACATTCCGATACCGTTTAACGTTAATGAAAACTATTAAGACTGTTTTATTTGTTTTCAAATAACTTACTATACGGATAGTGAATAAAGAATAAATCTTTAAGCAACTTATTAATCTGATTGTAAATAAATATAGAAGAGAGCTATTTATTGCCTTCTACCATACCCCCTCAAAGGTCTTATGGGAATATAGTTTTGGTACCAACGTTTTTTCGTGATGGAATTGAACGTCCTCTCTTATTTATTGTTATCGGTTACCAGGTCATACTTTTTCGCGGCAGCCTATCTTTTTCTATTCTATTGACATGTCTTTAGAAAATGAGCTGCTTATATTTCAATTTGTTTCAGGATAGAACATTCGGTTCAGCTTCAGAGTTAGTTAGTTTCTTCTTTGCATCTTCAGGAATAGATATTTTAATAAATTCGTCAATTTTGACAAGAACCCTTCTGGTAAGATCTTTTGGTACTTTACGCTGTCTGTCGTTCCAACTGTCACTTTAATGTTATAGTTCATACAGTGCGTGCTGTAGCGTCTCCTATCTTGAAAAGGATTTGAACTTATTTGCAATGATGCGAATTCAAGAACAAAACAATCGCTAAGTGATTTATCTTGACTTTACTGACAATAATGCTATTATTACTCAAATTAATTGCTTGCCTTACTTTGACCTTCCTGGCAATAATTATAACATTAGAATTTATTTATAAGTTTAATTACCCGAAAACCTGAAATCTGATCAAACGAAATGGCCGCCTAGTGCTAGTTGACTGAGATAGGCTGAATGAGATAAGTGTTGGCATTATGTGGGGCAGGTAAACAATGAAACTACTCAAATTAAAATTAACGAGCTTTGTGCAATGGTGGTTCAACCCGTTAATGGACTATTGTGGGAAATAACCATCAATAAAACCCACTTTATTCATAAATAAATAATTGCACAAGTAGATTAATAAATCAAATAACAAAAAAAAAAGAATGAAAGAGTTAAATATATAACAAAACACCATTAAATCAGGTTCAAGTGAGTACAAAATTATAACATTAAGAGAAAAAAGAAATAAAAAGAAGTTTAGTTACACATAAACAGAATAAAAACAAAACATGTAGTCACACCCACAACTGTGTCATAAATCATCAGGATAAATATCGTAATACTAAACATGTGGCCCTTTAAACCAATCATGCCGGTCTTTAAATAAATAAGGACATAAGAACAATAAGGCAAATTACGGTACATATAACATACAACAACAGTAAAATTGCACAGGTGATAATAAGGTAAAGGCAAGGAAAAAGAAAATAGACAAGGAATTTACACATACACAATTGTTTAGTGACTACTAAAGCACAAAATACATACGTACAGTTAAAATAAATTATATATAAAGAGAAATTAGTTCATAGGCAAACAATTGTACTTAACAAATTGGCACCAAAAAAAAACTCATTAAAACAAATCCTTACAAGGGTAAGTTATAAATAAATCATAACATCGTGACCGATATATAACTTATAAGTTTGAGTGCGTTAGAAAAATACAGAGCTCCTTTCTCAGGTTACACATTCATCTGTACAACCATAAAAATAAAATGGTCATCTGGAACCGGGAGTATGTAACCACTTGGCAATTGCCTATTACAATTAGTAACCAAGGGTTATCCTGTACCCGTTCTCCACGCCCACCTCTACACAAATATAAATATAAACAACAAACAGCAATGCTAATTCACCCAAATACCAGAGTGAGGGAGCCCTGTACTGTCTTTTATTTTAGCAAATTTCAACTTAATGAACCCGCGCGCGAATGAGATACCTTTGCAAGAGAATGCTTGATTTTTAATACGTTATATACGCTTGAAAAATTATTTGTTGCCAGCCGTAATTTATGTAAAAATACATACTTACACTTGAATTCCTTTAATTAATCACAGACACAAATTGTTAACGCAGTTTAACTTCAAAAAGGGTGACTGTTATTCATAGATTAATATTTGAAAAACAAATCGACACTCTAACTGTAACTACTTTTCTCTAGATTTCAAAACTAACTACCTTTACTCCCGGAATCAACCCACAATTTTTGAAAAGTAATAAAAAACCAAATTATGTTGGAACAGTTTCATATTAATTATTGAACGACAGCTTAATTTTAAAAACATGCATTCGTCCGTAACAAGCGTTACATTTAGGTCTCAAGTTTCCACGTACCAAACAAAGACGTCTTTTATTGCAGTGTGTACCGACGTAATTAATTACTAACTAGTGACAGTTTTACATCAAGAATGTGTGCATAAGGATCTTCAATTATTCGTTACGCCCCTTCAGTAAAGCAGCTTTTAAGCGTACACCTGCTAGTCAAACCTCAAACACATGTTTTTCAACCCTCAGCCAAATATTAGTTACAAAAATAAAATATTCCGAAAACCATGCTCAAATAACGACTTAATATTTTATAAATAACTTTCCTATCGCGGTAACAATTTCGATTTAAAAAATGTTTGTTGCAATAATAAAATTTTCGTGGTGCGCTACCTACAGTACTAAATGTGTGGAACCGGCCTTGTTATTTCAAAACTATTCAAGCTAAATCGATAAAATTTAATACGCATGGTGTTTACAAAGCCTTCTACTATTATTGTTATTTTTTTAACTGACAAGGTCGAGAGCTGCATAGCCAACTTGATTTTTTTTAAATAGGAGGTGACCCCCCGTCCTATTAAAAAAAATCAATCGCATACCGTTTGAAAAGTATTTTGAAGTAAATTCAGCGACATGCCGCTTGCCATAGTTATCTCTAAACATAACTTCGCTATTGTAACTTAAGTAGGTATTAACTGGATAACTGAAGATTTGGTCAGCGCTGAAAACAATAGTTAATGTAGCGTAACGAACGTCAAAAGCCTAAAATAGTGTCTGAAGTCCTAAATTATGGAGCGATCACCTGACTTAACCCAACTAGATTTTTTCTTGTGGGGTTACCTGAAGAGTCATATTTACCTCGATAAACCAAACAAATTGAATGAACTAGTGCAATGAATTCGAGAAGAAAAAGCAAATATTCCTGCCGAATTAATTTTGAATTCAGTTGAAGGCTTTTCTAATCGAATTTTTTACTGTCAAGAGGTGAATGGGGAATAGTTTGAGCATCGCTTATAAGTGATTCTTGGACTAGATGAACTTCATAAACTTAAAACGCGGCTTCAACAATCTGATGTTACATTAAACACCAATACAATTCATTGCACCCCATGCTACCTGGATCTTCAGTTTTCCAGTTAATACCTTCTCCCAATGTTTAATTTCCAATATTCTACTTGAAAATACCCTTCAAACCGTATGCGATTGGACTCTCCTTCTTATTAAAAAAAATCAAGTTGGCTGTGCAGTTCCCGACCTTGTCAGTAAAAAAAAAATAACAAAACTGTGGAAATAACGCAAGGCTTTGTAAAAGAATGCATATTAAATTTTATCGATTTAGCTTGAATAGTTTTGAAATAAGAAGGCCGGTTCAATACATTTTGTATGCACTGCATATAACAGTTGCTTTACATTTATCTGATGGTAGTATTATTAACTTATAATTACGTGTAAGATGTCTTTGACAAACGGATAAATTCTTCTGTTCTGTATGACGCAATACTTTAACAGTTGGTTTCTAAATATCTATATTAAACAAGACAAAATAATATCTGCTGATTAATTTTAGCATAAAAGCAAACAAGACAGTACTTAATCTTTCGCAAAGCTTTACGATAGTAAACTAATTATTAATCGATACATAAACTCTACATAAGATATAATTTACCCTTAAGCAAAACTATTTCAAAATTGAAACTGTATAACTTCAATGTAATAACAAAGTCAACCAAATACTACTGATGTAAAGTTATCCACTCAAATGTGTTTATCTTAGAAAGCATTAACCGAAGTAATAAAACTTCCGAAACAATGTTAAGCTAGCTTTACTTTAATGTTCGTAATTCAATTCATCTAATTTTTCCACTTAATAAAAACGTAATTTGCACTAAAGGGATACGTACTTACCTGTTATACTCAAAATAAAGCTAATATTTTATATCGAAATGAATTGGTGTCAAGAACCTCATTTCTTGACGATACGATAAGGCAAAACAAAATGATCAATAATATAAAGGTAAACGTAATGTGTGCTCCACTCGGGGAAACCAGCACAGATATGTTGAGCTTACTAAAGCGGAAATAACTAACAGCATACCTAACTAAAAACATGCGTAACGTTGCCTGTTTCCATATTTAACGATACAAAACGAAATGTATCTCCAACTCAAGAATTTCTTTGAAATTGGTACTAAATTCACGCTATTTTGACTTCACTCATCACGCTTCCTTAAACGTGAAAAATACCATATGTTCAATGCCCAACAGTAGGAAATTTTGTTAACACCAGAGGAGGGGTGTTTTTATCACAATGTGGGAGGGGGAGGTTCCCATGCAGGCAAGTCAACTTAAAATACATGTATGTCGCAAGGTAGGAGGAAAGGAAATGAACTCAGCTTTGCCTTGTGCATAAATCAAACATTGATGTCACTAAATACCCATTATAGACGATTATATATATATATATATATATATATATATATATATATATATATATATATATATATATATATATATATATATATATATATATATATAATATATATATATATTATTAACTATACACTAAGGAAAAAATATCCACCAAAATTCAATTATTGGAAGAAAAATACTACAATAAGCCTAAATACACAAATAATGTAAACATATTTAAAAATAATATCACAAACTTGCATTAAGGTAACGATAGCCAAAAGTTGGCACGTTACAGCGTGTGTGAGTGTACGCGCGCGTATATGTGTAGCTGTGTGTTCGTGATCAAACTATAGTTAAATTTCAATGCACCAAGTACCATACTTAGTGCAATTTTCACTCAAATCGGTTTACCATTTTTACCTATCAGCCCGGGCGGATAAGGTAAATATTTCCGACGTAACTCATTAGTAGGTCGTAGTTCCTACATAAAACTATAAATTAATACGAACTCGTTGTAACTCCATAAAAAGTCAAAACCTGTACGTATCACGTCACTATGTCGCCATCTGAATTGTAATGAGAACGATTTATATTGTTAGAATAAAACAGGAATGCAAACGGTTAACTCATTTTTAAAAGCCGGTTAAGCTGATAAAATTTAATAGTTTGCGAAACGCTCACTTAAACTCATTACAAACTTTACGCTTTCTCACTAATCCTAAAATATTAAAAAAATAGTGCTACAAGTAATCACCGTTAAATTTGACAAGCAACTTCGCATAACCCTAGCTTTAAATTTTTAAAATACGGAAACTCCAGCAGCTTGAAAGTGCTAGTGGTGGACATCGGTGTCGTTGAGTATCAGCCTGTTTTGGTCCCAGGTTGAGGCAGAATGGATCCGGATTCCCACGTTGACGGCTGTGGATAGTGTGAAGGCAGTCCCACGTCGCTCGAGTTCTCGGGAGAATTTGATCCAGTTATCGTTTTGACGAACGGTTACTGGGGACACCTTCTCCCTGATGACTATCAACATCGCATCCGGGGCGTTTTCAGCGATTTGAAGGTGCTGATTATTCTGTGTCTTAAATTCTTCGTCGGGGCGGGTAGTTCTGTGCGGGATTCCTAGGGCTGGATCTGGTGGAGGGCGGGGGTGAATCCTCCTCCACATTATCGTGCCACCCCTAACTCTTCCTCATAAGTACGACCACGGGAGTTGCATGAAACATAATTAATCTATATCTACGTATTTTTATATCTTTGAAATATGCAGTTGTTTTAAAATATTTGATAAAAACAAAAAACTGTTCCTAATAAATCCCTCTCTCCCCCGCTGGATTTGCGTTTGTGAGTGTGTGCGAGTGCGCATGTGTTTGTGAGCGTGTGTGTGTGCGTGTGTGTTCTTGTGTGCGTGTGTGCGTGTGTGCGTGTGTGCGTGTGTGCGTGTGTGCGTGTGTGTTGTGTGCGTGTGTGGGTGTGTGCGTGTGTGCGTGTGTACGTGTGTGCGTGTGTGCGTGTGTGCGTGTGTGCGTGTATGCGTGTATGTGTGTGTGAGTGTGTGCGTGTGTGGTGCGTGTGTGTGTGTGTGTGGTGTGTGTGTGTGGTGTGTCGTGTGTGTGTGCGTGTGTGTGTGTGTGTGTGTGTGCGTGTGTGCGTGTGTGCGTGTGCGTGTGTGTGCGTGTGTGTGGTGTGTGTGCGTGTGTGCGTGTGTGGTGTGTGTCGTGTGTGGTGTGTGCGTGTGTGGTGTGTGCGTGTGTGCGTGTGTGCGTGTGTGTGTGTGTGCGTGTGTGCGTGTGTGGTGTGTGCGTGTGTGGTGTGTCGTGTGTGGTGTGTGTGTGTGGTGTGTGTGTGTGTGTGTGTGTGTGCGTGTGTGTGTGTGTGTGTGTGTGTGTGTGTGTGTGTGTGGTGTGTGTGTGCGTGTGTGCGTGTGGTGCTGTGTGTGCGTGTGTGCGTGTGTGTCGTGTGTGCGTGTGCGTGTGTGCGTGTGTGGTGTGTGCGTGTGTGTGTGTGCTGTGTGTGCGTGTGTGGGTGTGTGTGGTGGTGTGTGTGTGCGTGTGTGCGTGTGTGTGTGTGTGTGCGTGTGTGGTGTGTGTGTGTGTGGTGTGCGTGTGTGTGTGTGTGTGCGTGTGTGCGTGTGTGTGTGTGCGTGTGTGCTGTGGTGTGCGTGTGTGCGTGTGTGTGTGTGTGCGTGTGTGCTGTGTGCTGTGTGCGTGTGGTGCGTGTGTGCGTTGTGCGTGTAGATATCCGATAGTGTATACGTGAATCCTACGTTAAATGTATGTTAACTTTGTTTTCATTGGGTTGACGTGTAAAAATTTCGTGAAATGCCTAGTGTGCGGAAGGAGTTTCATTAGTGGGCAGTTTTGTTTTTATGCAAATTTTCGAAACAGTGCATATTTCAAAGTATGAAAATTACCTACATATAGACCTTAAACGTATGGATTAATTATGTTGTTTGCAATTTTTCGATATGACGCGTAATTAGCAGCAAAAAAATTTCTAAGGTAGAATTTAAGCATTAGTTAACAATTTTTTTTCATTATCTGAATAACGACTAATTTTATAAGAAAAAGTGTAGACGTATATTTTAGTATTATCGATGTTTTTATAGAAGCAGGACGATTTGGAAAATGTTTTACGTTAACATGTATTTGTGTATTAATGTCTATCTGACATGAAGTTTTAAACGTCATTCTAACATAGACTATTGTTTTTATTTTTACAATGTTGCGTGTTTTCGTTATGAACGTGTAAAAAAGAGGTTGCATAGTTATCCTAAAAAAATTGAAATTAAAATTATTTCATTTCTTTTAATTGAAGTTGGCATCTAGATGTCTATTAATCTCTGTCTGTCATGACGTTTTAAACGTCTGTTTGGCATAGATGATTCCTTTGCGTTTACAATGTTGCCTATTTTCGCTCTGAACTTCTTGTAAAAGAGGTTGCATAATTATCCTAAAAAAATTGTTATTAAGATTATTTCATTTCTTTTCATTTCCATTTTGTAGCTTGGAAGGTCGTGTGTTGTTCCACACCTGATATTTAGTTTTGTTTTTCTAATAACACTTACGTATGTGGTGAAAATGATAATTATTATCACTAGCTATTAGTTACACAAATTCAAGCTTATTTTCTTTTGTGATATAATATTATATAAGTAATTTGTTGTAACAAAAATAAAATAATAACATTTTTTCTTTTTTTGTGTTCCTTTTCCCGGACTGTTAGTAATAAGTGGAAGTAGATGGTGTTAAAGTTCTTAGTCCATCAGAACACACTTTAATACGAAACTTCAAAAATCATTAAGGTGATTAAAATCACCGAAACAAAAATGTTGCGACCGCTATTTGTTTGGTGATACATAAATCTGAAATCGCTTGTATAAATTCAAAGTACAAACAGTCTTTTTTATTCTCGACAGGCGTTTGCATCCACATCCAACAATTAACTGTATTTGAACTTACTGGCGCACCTTCAAAGGAAACTTTAGTTGAGAAAATTGGCTTCGCTAACTTCCCACAATTTCTATGAATCAAAAGCATCTTTTAACCATTACAGACACGTATTCTCCATACATGCAATCCCAATCTGTTCATAATAATAACTGTGACGCGTGGACTACATCTTATTGAACTAATTTGACAATGGTTAAAGTACTGCGGTCCTAGAATACGTTATTTCAGTTTATTCTGTACCTACATCTTAGGTAAAGAAAAATATATTTACGTAACTGCTCATTTTGGTGTACGTAAAAAGTTGATACCCGGAAAATTTTTTAAAGTAACTTACGTCTTTCTTAAAGCGACTGCAGTATATTTCATTCCCTTCTACTCTCATTAATGTTCCCGTTGGTTAATGAATCACGGGATCATTACAAGAGCACCACGTACAAGGACGATGCCATTAAAAAGAAGACTCTTCCAGTCTATTATAATAAGGGTTTCGCTCTTAGAAGGAACAGGGATTTAAAGGATATGCATTAAAATATTATTACAACCCACAACTTGTACTAATTTGGAACGTATTCAAAAGATTTTATACAATTATAATAACTTTTGAAAATCCATAGGGCGGAGAGGTAGAAAAAAACAGAAAAACATTTCAGTAATCAGTTGTAGTCCTAAAGTGGCCTAACGATCAGTTCCACTTTAGAGCATCGACAAGAGGCAAGAAGAGGTCAGCAAGTTCCGATGTCGAGTGGAGGAGCTCTCGGTAACAAGGGCCAATTTAATCATTTCGTATAGAATATCACAATCTCATGTTGTTACAAGCAGTCAGCCGATTTTCGTTACTCCCTCTACTTGCGTATTTTCTTCGCATATTATTAAAAATATTTTAAAAGTATTTACGGGAAGAATGCGTTATTTCAAATATTACGTTATTTACATTATCTTTAAGTAGTAACGAAATAAACATTTATTCTTTATTCAATTTGATCGTATTTTCACTAGATGTTTAATTGATTAGATTGCCTAATCCAATAAAGATCTAATTATTACGGTTTACCAATAATAAAATATCATTTAATAGTGGTGTTTTTAATGCACGTAACTATCATTATACTTATATTCTTGGCGTTTCAACATCTTATAAACTTGTTTGTCATTAAAATTTCTTAATAAAAAGTTTGTCTGTTTACTGACGATGACAGTTGGAATTGCTAGTGAATGTAAGGCTGATTCTAACCCAGACAGGTTCGAACTTGTCAGGGTCAGAATAGGGATTGCTTTTTGTGGTTTTGTGGTTTCATGTTAAAATGATTGTTGCCTTGATAGTCTTTTTATCTAAAAGTTGTCTTGGCTGGTGGAGGATAAAAGTGGTAATTAAAATCAGTTCACAACGCTCATTGCCTGAGAAATAGCTCACACCATGTCAGTAGAAGAAATCGACCAACTTCTACACGAGGTAAAATTTGAATTAAATGATAGTGGTTGTAAGCTATTATACAACGTGCCTAAGCTAAGGGTGAACAGCGTGGGGATCTTGAAAACGGTTAGAGATACGAAGGCGGTTAAATTAGAGAAAAGTTGTATAATTTACGGCATATTCACATGTAGTTTGCAAAAGGTCATTATTGTTTATCGCTTCCTTAAAACAAAATGCGATTTTTGGGTTTTTCTTTTTTCGTAATTCCTTCATTTATTTTAAAAGATTTTTAAAAACCAAAGGTACATCTTTATTGTCACTTTTTGAATTCTATTAGACGCCATTTTAAAATTTTTTATTCGACGTTTCGTCTCGGAAAAACCATCATCAACTTTATTTTTTTATATCGCCGCAACCAACGAAATACCCTGCATTCGATAATTTTTTTATTAGGAATTTAACCATGTATTACACATTATGGTTTTATAGCTGAAAAACTAGGATTTTCATTTTTACATTTTTCATATGATATCAGTTAATATTAGAATGCTTTCATAAAATAACACTTGTTTAACATTTTGTTATCAACTGATTAACTTAGTTTTACTTCGTTGAGATCGTTGTTGTTATTTGAATTATACGTAGGTATTTTAAATTGTTTTTATTACCATTATTTCGTTGTTTTTTTGGTTTCGTTTAGTTAATTTATAATTATAATTAATCAATAAGTGTATCAACAGAAAGACGAAATTTTACAAGCGAAGAAAAGTTCTATATGTTGACATGCCACATCTTGTTCCACAGAAATTGTGTAGTTACTGAGATGATGTATTTGGATAAATGTCCTGAACCAAGGCAACCCGGTAAATCCATTTTTAGACGTTTAGAATCTAATTTAAAAGAATTTGGTTCATTTACAAAACCTGTTCTATATCGTCAAAAACAATCTGATGACGAAAAACTTATACCGTTTTACAAGCCGTTGTTGAAAACCCTAAAATATCGATAAGACAGATTGAACATCGTACTGTTATATCAAATTCTACAGCATAATTCATTTTAAATAAAAATAAGTTTCATCCATATAAATTTCGAGCTTGACCAGCTGATTAGGAGCCGCGAGCAGGTTTTTGTGAATGGTATACTAGAAAATGTGACGAAGACCTAATTTTTCTTTTTAAAATAATTTGGCTCTGATGAAAGCATGATAACCAACAATGGAATTTTCAACCGACGTAACAAACATTATTGAGCAAAACGAAATCCTTATTTAAAAAGAATCCACACATCTACATAGATTTGGATTTAATATGTGGATGGGCATTTTGGGACGAAGAAATAATATGACCTTTTATTTACCAAAACAACTTAAATGCCGAACGATACCTGAACTTGCTAAGGACTGATTTGGAAAGTGCCTTGGATGAATTACTTCTAACACTTGTTAATAACTGTATGTTTCAACAAGATGGTGCCCCAGAACATAACTCACGAAATGTACAGGATTATCTGTCATTGCGGTTTACAGGAAAATAGATTGGAACTTACAGTGCAGTAGCTTGGCTAGCCCGATCACCCCATTTAAGTCCGTGGGATTTTTTTCTGTGGGGTTACCTGAAAAACCAAGTGTATAATGAGAGTTTTGAAAATGAAGAACAGTTGTTAGTATCGGTTATGCCAGCAGTTAATACAATTTTTTCAGAAGTGCTAGACCGTGTTCAAAATTCTTTAGTAAAGAGAGCTTACCTCTGACTAAAAAATCACGGCAACCTTATTTGAACAGTTATTGTAATTATTTAACTATAATTAAATGGTTGGAGTTGTTAAATTTGTACATACAAGGGTTTTATCAAATACTAATATTAATCCTAATTTTTCTTAAAAATTAGCTTCAAAACCATAATGGTAATACATGGTTAAATTCGTAATATAAAATACTATCGAATACAGGGTGTTTCGTTGGTTGCGGCGATATAAAAAATAAAGTTGATGTTGGTTTCTTGGAGACGAAACGCCGAATAAAAAATTTGAAAACGCCATCTAATAGAAAATTATTATTAACTTTATTAAATACATAAATAAAAAGTTTACCTGGAGTAGGATTTGAACCTACGACCTGTACTTTGCTAGAGTACCGCGCTAACCATCTGCTCCATCGAGATTTAAGCCCCAATCAATGAAAATTTTGTCTTTATGTATGTGGAACTGATGTAAATTCCAAATATAATGAACTTATTCATTCATAACAAAACTTATAACAAAGCCATCTAATAGAATTCAAAAAGTGACAATGAAGAAGTACTGTTGCTTTTTTAAAATAGATGAAGGAATTACGAAAAAAAAACCAAAAATCGCATTTTGTTTTAAATCTCGGAAGCGATAAACAATAATGAACTACATGTGAACATGCCCTAAATTATACAACTTTCGTCTAATCTAACCGCCTCCATATCTCTTACCGTTTTCAAGATCTCCACGCTGTTTATCCTTATCTTGGGCACGTTGTATATGGGATTCAATACGTTCAAAGACTTCGAGTCATACCCGCAAATTTAAAAAACAGAGATGAACTTAAACCTCGAAGAGTTTGACACTTATGGTGGAACTGGTAGATATACATACACTTTTCTCTGACCATGATGGTGAATCTAACTTGCGCAATTATGTAATTTATTACGAAATTTACTGGTAAAACCCACACGGCAAGGTCCATCACTAATCGCGAAAAAGAAGATTTCGAATTGAATTTGGGGTATAGCACTCTATTAAACCTTCTTATAATGGAAGTCTTTATAGTTCGCAAAATGGAGTGACTTAGAGGTATGGACGGCGGTAGTAGAAGACTATAAATGCAACCATTGACTGCTTAAATCAATTTTTTTCGGAAATGTCAGTACATTTTAGTGACTGGATTTTAGAAAGGTGAAAGGACTCTTATTTAACCTGGTGTGGAGTAGTGTTTCCCTAAGTTAAACAACGTATGGACGATGATTTCCTATGCAAATAATATTCTTATATTATTATAACGTAATTGTGTGCTGTACAGTTAAACAATAAAAGTAATTTATACAATGTTGTGTCTTAACGAAAGCTACCGTATTATACGTAATGTAAGGTTCTTATAGCACAAAGATGACAAGTAAAAAGGGGTATAGATGTTCAAATAAAAGCTGTAATGAAAGCTGAACGTGTAACAAAGAAACAGTATTATGCAAAAAAACCATCTAAAACCTGTGATGATTCTGATGTCACTTGGATCACATTGACTGAAAAATTGAATGTGAGAAAAAAATTATAAACGTAATAGACACTTTTCAGACAGGGTATCTGATAACGTTAACCAATAATGCCATTAAAAGCAACCTACAAGGTCTAACACCGAATTAGACCAATGGTTATTGTCGTAACTAAACTGGTAGTAATATAAGACCACGTAACATGTTCAAAGCATAGTGAAAAACGATTTTGGATGAAAGCAACAGAAGCGACATCAGCGCTGGAAAGTTTATCATTTATCAGTATTAATGTGTTGTGCTGAACATTAAGCAGCATGGTCACGGTGAATATAGTAAGAAAGCGTGCCACAATCTTGCGAAAAATATGCGTTGGGTAGTACTTCGCGTGAACATTTCGAATAGATAAATACTGTCTTGACTTGTCTTATAAATAAACTAGAGGACGCTAAACTGGAATTCTTTTGGGTGATTTGAAATTGAAAGTGTTGAGTTTGCCCGCCCCACACTGGATGCAGCAATATAAGGTCGACGGAAGTAGTACTTGGTTGCCAAAAGTAGGAATCTGATCGAGAAACGTCGATAAAACTTAGCTCAGGCTAATTTGAAAAATTTACAAAAAGAACATGTCTTACGGCATCGCTTTTACGATGTCACGCAGATTTAAAAAGTTAAAATAGTTCAACAACAAGGACTGGCCTGAAACGTGGATGTCGTGCGACGAACCGGTATGGCTGGTGGGACCACCGCCAAGCAGCCTGCTAGTACCAGCACAAGTTCGACACCAGAAAGAAAGGGGCCGAAGAACACCACCGCCTGTCGGCCGTCAAAGTTGAGAAGGCGGAAGTACTGCAAGTGGCACCCTATGCCGTCATTACCCCGCCTGCCCAACCGATGGACCTGTGATGAGTGATCCTCACACACGGTGGTTGCCTTTTTCAGGTAATGCATACAAAAGCCCCACGCGAAGACTACTGCCTCAGCATAAGTGTATAGTATCGATTTCATTTAATTCTTTGTTCCGAAAATGATTCACACAGCTGATACTTGTTTCCTTTTACTTTAGATACGTGGGGCATCAATATCAACTACAGCAACCGTGCGGCAACAAGATAGTCCACACATCCGCACAACTGCACAAGCAACAAAAAGACCCAATGAACTTTTTTGAATACCCACAAAACGAAACACAATGATGCCAATAGGCGTAGCACAACACCACACCAATCATCAATCATGCATTCAAGTACTTTATTATTCTGTTATATTGTAATATGTATCATAAACCTATTATACAGGTGTTCCACCACGAAAACTGTTCAAATAACAAGTATGAAATTTGGCAGTTATAAACTTTCGAAACTGATGCTTATACCTACCATACAAAGACTTCTGGTTTTCCTCTCATTTCCAGTCACATAACTCCAACATAATTTTTTTAAATGAGACAACCGGTATAAAATAACCGGTGTAAAATTACAATTGTTGGTAGACCTTAAAAAAAATTTAACCATAGCACACTTGTCTCAGTACTTGGCCAAAAAAGTGAGAAGATGCTCCATCCTACCGCCACCACCTAGTTTGCCTTCCATTTAAAGGAATATCTTCAAGTAATTCTGGGAGAACATTTTGAAGAAAATCCAAATAGTTTTCTCTCGTTAACGTTCCTTCACAAAATAGGGATCGATCAACTTACCGTTAAATAAACGACACCAAACGTTAACACCCCGTATTGTCTGGAAATTGGTTTCTCGCGTCAATTTTGGATTCTCCTGTGACCGGTAATGACAATCATGGCGATTAGCAATACCATTATTATGAAAT
This sequence comes from Vesta saturnalis, assembly GCA_036346205.1. Taxonomy (NCBI): domain Eukaryota; kingdom Metazoa; phylum Arthropoda; class Insecta; order Coleoptera; family Lampyridae; genus Vesta; species Vesta saturnalis. The sequence goes on from JARFJB010001544.1 coordinate 6,012,823, forward strand.
CTACTTTCACTACTCAATAATATTTTTCTAAGAGTAACCCTTATCATAATATAAAAACATAATAACCTTTTTAATTGTGGTTAACGTTGAATCCAGATGGCTAAGAAAAGAAAATATCGTAGTAACACGGGCAGTTATTCGTTATTACGTGACGTTTCGTGAATTAATTGTTACTCATAATTTTGTGAAAACACTGAAACAATTACTAAATAATGCCTTTACTTTTTATTTACCACGAATATGTTGACATGCTACTTATTTATGGAGAATGTGGAAATAATAAAACTGTTGCTCAAGATTTGTGCAGAAATCGGTTTCCTAATAGAATAACTCCAAGTAAAAATACTTTTCCGTCTGTGGAACGAAAGCTAAGAGGTGGTTCCTTTCCAAGCGGTAAAGACGAGTTCCTCGCCGAAAGACCGTTCAGGCTGCTCACAACTTTATTAATATTTTATCTTATCTGGAGGTAAATCCACATGCCTCAATACGGTTCTTTGAACAAGAAATAGCGATAACTAGAAGTGTGGTTTATTTAACGGTAGGTTGATTGGTCCCTATTTTTATGAAGGAACGTTAACGAGAGAAAGATATTTGCATTTTGTTCAAAATGTTCTCCCAGAATTACTTGAAGATTTTCCCTTAAATGAAAGGCAAACAGTGAGGTGGTAGGAAGATGGAGCTGCTCACTTTTTTGGACAACTATCGTGACAAGTGTGTTATGGTTGAATTTATTTTTGAAAGGTCTACCAAAAAATGTAATATTATACCGGTAAAAAATTTTTGTTGGAGTCACGTGCCCGGAAATAAGAGGACTGAAATACGTGGGATTTCAGTAATAATGCAGATATGATAGAGCCGACTGCTAAAAAACCAAACTTGGCTTTTAACTTGGACGATATTGCTTGCAAAAGACAAAGTTACATTTGATGATGTGCTTCAATGGGAAGCCGTAATACCATGCACTGTTTCTACTCAGATCAGACGTATACTAAAATCAATAAGCAACTAATTAGAGATAATTTCAATTTAATTACCGTTTTCCAACGATGTACGTTAAATTTTAAGACACATTTATGAAAATAACGTCAGTCCCACCAAACCTATGCAATTGTTTTGAGACACTCATAAAGCGCAGCTGTTTACTTCGTATATCCCTGTTGCAGACGTTACAAAAAAATAGTTCAAACTCGCTAAGCTATACAATAGCATAGGAGAAAACATCATATAAATAAAACCTACTGAAAAAGGCTTTTAATTCAAACAGTACAGCTCCTACCCGGCCTCTCTGATAAATGTAGATAACAATGAAATAATGTTAAACAAAAAGTAGTTCAAACTTATAAAGTAAAATTATACAACAAAATACAATCGTCTTAAAGCGGACGGATTCAGCCCAAAGACGAAAAACCATTAAATGCTACAACTAAATCTAACATATTTATTGAATCCATCACTCCGATTCTCTAGAACAGAATTATGGATTGCCTCGTATAATGAGAGATGCTGAAGGTTATTGACCACATATATGTCCATGATGCCAAAACAGATAAAAGTACAATTAGTAATACTCCTACGAACATAGAAAAAGATGATTACTAAAAGGGGAAAAAAGTACACCAGATTTGTACGAGCTTACCTTTATGATGAATACTTAATAACCAAACAAGACAGAGAAAGATTTTAATCAATACCAATGTGTTACGACATTCCCACGGTTCCTGGAAAGAATTTCTTGGTAGTCTCAACATAAAGTATAAGCAGATAGTTAAACTCCTAGTCGTAGAGCAGGAGGGCGTCACTGCAACTATATGAAGATGGGTATACAGAGAACCCACTAAAAAGTTTCTAAGTTAACTAGTATAAATATCTATTCCTTGCCATAGCGCTGTTTAGGCATAAAAGAACCATGGGTAAAGTTTGGAGGTTTCTATACGCATGTGCAATTTAAGAAACGCAATTCCCATCACCGACGATAATTTAAATGTGGAAAATAAGAGATTAAGCAATGTTGGTTTTCCTATTGAGAATCAACATGCTCCATCTTAACGCACTACCTTTCGAAAAGACTAAATGGTTGTAACAACCCATTTTGAGTTGTATTAAAATATACCGTAATTTAGGTTCTTCATTCATTCAGTTGTAAATATAAGAAAAATTTATTTATTAATGATTTGTAGCTATGAGGTAGGCAACTTAAGCGCATATCTTCTTAAGGGTATATACTTCTTAAAGATTTATACTCCTACTTTAAATTATTTTTCTGCGCAAATCCTTTCGCGCACGGCTACATCGTCTGATATTTCAAGCATCCATTTTGTTCACTTTTTGTGAACAAAAGGTCTCCACCTAAATTTTGTGAAAGTGCCATTGATTTGATGGTAAGATAATTTAACGCATTATACAAAAAATTAAAACATTTGCTCTTTACAGGCACTTTCTTTCTTTTATTTTTACTTTGATTTACACTTTTATTACAATTACTTTTCTACTTTAATTACATTTTACGTACGCATTTAATTTTACTTTGACGTACGCTTTCATTTTATAATTGCAAGTTTTGCATTCAAAATTTCAAGAAAAGGCAATAAATGGATTATTCAATTTCATGAAGATAAATTTATAAGAAGGAAAATTCCAGTTTGGGTGTGGTTGACAACGTAAAAGCATTGTTACTGCAATGTATTGCGCAACATTGACACAAGGATTACGTCACCTTGGTTTGCATTTCTGCATTTTTTTTATAATACCAGGGGTTCTCAATAAGATGTATTATATTTTGTAACAGGTATTTAATGTTTAATGATTTTTTAGTAATTTAAGGCTATTTTTAAGATACATTTTATTTAGCCCTGTCATTTTAACTGTTAATAAGCATAGTCTGTATATTTTTTTATTTTTGACATTTCGATAAAATTTTTTATTGTAAACAACCACGGTTTAGTTATTCCGAGCATAATTAAAAAATAACTTGGCGTCCGAGATCATTTTTATTATTGTTAAATTGCAGTTACTATATTTATATTTAATTGGAAATAACCAAGCAGGATTTTGTGGTAATTAAGCAAATCAAAAGAATGAACCACGCTACGTTAATCTACCGACTGAATCAAAGGCATTATTTGTGGTGAATGGTGTGTATCTCGAGTTAGTTTAACGATTTGTTTATTATATTATTTAAAACACATTTTAAACTTTATACGATTACTATCACCACTATTTTATATGGTGTGCCATAAATAAAGAATTGGTCATGACGTAGTTCTCGACAGGTAAATTGTTATATACAGCAGATTTTATATGTGTTAGATAAATTCTGTGGGAAGAATCAAATAATTGTTACTCTAATTGAAATGTGGTGGAGTTCTGCCACTGTCGTTTATGATTAAAATAATTTCAGAAATGAAAAATAAAAAAGAATGAAAATTTGCATCAAATTTAAGGGGGCTATGGAACAGTGCGAAGATTATGTCCTCAAGGGCAGGTGTTGACGCAATCTAAACTTTTTTGTCCTCTGGGATCAGATCCACTTTGTACTATGTAATCGTTTAATGGTAAACTTCTAATTTTATTAGATGCCGGGGTTGTTTCACAATCGCGTCGTTAAAAGCAATACTTGCAATCCTCTAAAGTAATCTCTAAAACACTCCTGGAAGTGGAACTTATTTTTGCCATCTACTCGGTACGCGATTTGCTCAAAGTCCTACAAATATTTCCATTATTTTCATCTTTCATTAGTCCGGTAACTCTTTTGGTAGAAATTCTAAACACGACATTATTATAATGAATGACATGAATCCTTTCTTGTATTGATTCATATACTTCTGGAACTGTAAAATAAAAAGAAAAGAAAATAAGGTTATCGATATCAGTATGCAAGGATTTGAGGAATTTGGAATGTCTGTCAGAATTATAGTGACCATCCAGCTCACCCTCTCCATATCAACTATCCACCAAATACAATTTAGTATTTTTTATATTTGTACCAATCAGAGCACAATTGTGCGACAACTCCGCTAGCGGAATATTCCCGACAATTTTTTTTCTCTTCCTGTGAAATTTAATTGCCTTTCGGTAAAATGTCAGATTGGCGTAAACTTTGACGTTTATTTTGTTCGTCAAGTAATGCAGACTCCGACTACCATCGAAACCACTATGTAACCTGCAACTTGTTCTAGATTAAAAGTAATTATTTAATTCAAGACTTGTCAATTGACCGTCAATTTTGTTCGTTGAATAGTCTTTTAAATACCACTCGTGGCCGACGAATTGCATACATTTTTGTCATAGTGCTTAATCGTGTTTATTGCTTCAAAATTTATGTGGAAGCAAAAATTTTCAGCAATTCATCGGCCACTTGCGGTATTGTATATGAAAATTTCACACCTCTACCTTAAAACCAATAAGAGGTCTTTATTTTGACTTGTTACCATGGCAACCAGAAACATTTCCGAAAATTTTTGAGGAGAGGCGATATTTAAGTGAAAATGTTAATACAGTTGAGAAGGTAAACACATATGGTCTACACATTGCCATCTTATATATTTTCTTTACAACCACTAAATAATGTACTTGTCAATAATAATAAATACATTTTTATTTATTATTCCCTATAAAGTGTAATTTAACATAAAACACAAATTGCACAATTTGTTTAATTGTGCATTAACATATTATATTTGAAACGTAGGATTTACATACATAACAAAATTTAAATGTTCTTTGAATTCTTCTAGCATACCCTTTCTTCGTAATGGTAAATAGGAAGGTCACGAATTAACTAGGTTTTGTTCAAGTTTCTTCTAGGCATAAATTCACATTTACTTGACCTCTGCAGCAGACTTTCTTGGATTTTCTTAAATAAGTTATTTGACTGCATCACACACTGTTTGTTCACAATATTTGATTAAATTAGTTAAGTACATCAAATTAGGATGGCAGATTTGTAGGTGGCTCAGCTATGCAATATTTACATAAATTGTACTTTTAAAGCACAGAACCGTTTAAACAAAAATGATAAATCAACATACAGCGCTCCTAAGCAAATATGAAAACGGGATGTATCCCAACTAACTTTAAAATATCGTGGCGGCAAAAGTATCTACATTCTGTGACAAAAGTGATTGATAATGATGAATACAGTGAATTTCTTTAGCATAAATAAGTAGTGATTGTATTTGCAATAAGAGTTTTGTTATTTTCGTTCAAAATTACTGGCTGAAATGTAAATTCGACTTCGTGTTATCGTAACTCGACTTTCACGGTTTCTGATACTGTAGTTAAATTCTTACTTATTTATTGTTTTGTTAGTAAAAACAAACTGTTCTGTTTTTAACAATTAGGATCTGAATTTATTATTATATTATTATTATTAATGCAGCCCATAGGGATTTAAATTTACCGCCAAAACCTTTTTACCATCGAATGTACCAGAATGTAGTGAGCGCCATTATCCCCACATCCCATTTTCTTGTTTGCTTAGGAGCACTGTATATCAACAACAATACCTTGGCCGGTTTCGCAGCTAATGAAATTAATTTAAAATTTCAGGTTTGATGTACAACTGTATTCCAAATTTTCGTGTGAAATTCTTTGCCGCATACCACAAAGCGTAACTTATTCCTGGAAATTTTTTTTCGCCCACGAATATTTAAGAAAATTATCCCACGTCTTCGAATTAATTTTCAAAATATTCGTGGCCTCAAAAAAAAATGCCGGAAATAATTTAAGCTCTTGTGATAGTATAAATACAAATCATAGAACTAAGGAATCGATATACCTGTTTAAGCACGGTGTCGGGGTATTTTGAACACCCTGTATGCGTATTGCGTAATTTTGTTTGTAGTTTTATTCACTTAGTTAGATTCCGTATATATATATATATATATATATATATATATATATATTTTTTTTTTTTGTTGTCAAATTGAGTTTTATAGATAAATTTGTGTAACGCGTGTAGCGACCTTTAGGAAAGGTGTGTGGCGAGCTTTAGTTTTTTTTGTTTGTGAATTATTATTCCGTAATTTAGGTTGTTTTACCTTATTATTTCCCGTTTATAGAAGTTTAAGTAACGTTTATTTGTATATAGCATAAGTTTAAGTAAGGTTTATTTCGTTTGATTTCCTTAAAAATTATAGAAAGAGTGTAGATTTATATGTGTATGATGTCATATTGGCGACATAAAGACGAGTAGTTATAGTTGTTCAGTGTATTATTGAGTATGTTGGTTTTAAGTCATAGAGGTTGAATGTGGGACTAATTGTTCGTAGTTTAAGGAAAACATAGAGATATTTTGCACGATGATTTTGCTGACGTTTGAACTTTTGAAAGTTCTCGAGCCCTGACGGATGGAAACGAAGTTTGTGTTTGGGGTATCAAATCTTCCCCTTCCGTTTTTTAATTGGTGGAATTAAATTAGATAAGATTTTTTATGAGTAGTGGGATTCAAAATTCCAAGATGGATTTTGGTAATAATTTGTTTTGATTCTAAAACTGATCGCGCTCTCGTGTACTAGTACCGTGCCGCTTGTTGTTACGCTTTAAGGAGTGGTTTAGAACGTTGATATTTCGGACCTTGTGGTGTTTAACGAACGTACTTTTTTGTGTAGTAAGGGTAGTTTAGCTACTTCTGAAGAAGACCTGTAAAGGGATTTTGTTAAAACTGTTCATCACCAAAGGATTATACCTAGTGTCGATTTCGAATTTACGTAAAGTTACCTAGAGGACATCGTCGTGTTTTATTAGTGCTTCAGTGACCTGTTTGGTTTTTCTCGCTTTTGCGGATTTTTTTTTAAATCAATGTTCTTGCAGTGCCACTTATTTACCGTACAAAGCGTGTTTATGGATAAAGAAACTTTCGCAATATATAAAAATTATAGTTATTTAAAACAAGTTATTAACCTTTTGGATTATTAGTGGAAATAAAACCAATTGAAAGATAAAAGTTAACAAGCAAATTGAGCATACAAATTAGTATTTTAAAAGAAGTTTTTAATTAATGCAGTAACATTTTAACGAGATTCAACCAAGGAATCGTTTGTGTATAAAAGAACAATAGTCAACATTTTTATTCATCATTTGCCAGACCAGGAAGAGTTCATTTCCGTTATAGAAGTAACCGACCACCTTTTTCTAATGTAACACAGGAGAGGTGTAATTCTAGACCTTAAGGTAACATAATATTGTTTTTTTTATTGAATATTTCAAGATTTTTGTGTGTTTCGGATTATTTTTTTTGTGTTAACGAAGGTTTGAAAGCGGTGTCGTTTTTTTTGTTAAATTAAGTTGTTGTTTTAACTTTATTCAGTGTAATTAATTATAGTTCTGACGCTCCGCCTTCACACTTTGTTATTTATTTTAGTATTAAAGGGCAATTGACCCTGTAGTAGTGTGGGTATATAGTCCACGAAATATGTGGATAGGTTAAAAACCATTTAGAACGGCGTTAAGCAGCATTCTGATCAGACATCCTGTTTTTTATTATTTTATTATAGCTTTGTTAGGTTTTATAAATGTGTTTTAATTCTGTGGAAACCCTTTTGTGTTGCATAAAAGCTTTTTGCAAATTGCAAGTTACCGGTAATTTAGTTTTAACGTAACGAAGTTAGTTTTCTTTATTATTGAGTAATAGCGTTAATAATATTTAGTGTTTTATTTGATTTTTTAGTTGAGTATTAATTCATTTAGAGTGCATTCTATAGATTTTTTTTGTTTTGTTTTGATTATTATTTAATGCCTAATTATTTACACTGAGGTGTATTAACGTAACTTTATTGAGTGTTTATCACGCTTTTATTTGACAAGCGTGTAGTGCGATTTTGAAGCCCGATTTTAGGTAGTTTGCTGAGTTGCTGTCCAGCACACCTGGAATTGATTGCGGATAGGTAAGAGTATGTTTTTTGTATGTTTAGACACGCTATGTACTCGTAATTTTGGCACCACGACCCTTATTTTGACTACCAAACATTCTGGCGCCCAAAACCGAACTGATTTTGTCTTCATCCCCTATTTTGACTTAAGTACGATTTACTATTCTGGATGTGCAAAATTTTTCAACATCTGACCTACACCCATACGCTGACTAGTCGGGGCAAAAAGGCCAATTTATCTGTAATCCCGTTCTACCACCCGTTTATAACGTTACAGGTAAAGTTGGCGCTTCAACGTGGGACATTTTAGGGTGTTTTTTTTTGTAGATTTCTTTTTTTTTTTTGGTGACATCTTAGGATAGTATTTCAGTATTTTCGCTCCAGGATTATTTTATTGTTTCATTCAGTTTTTTTATATACGTATCGAAAGATTAAATATGGGTTATAAAATTAATGTAGTTAGGCTTACACCTAGTGAGGTAAGATATGAGATAGCGGTTAGAGGTGGTGATCTATCGTTAGGGGTAACTGCGTTACGTGCATTGTTACGGAATATTTTAAGTGAGGAAAGTAGTGGTAAAATTTCATCACGTCCCGATTATCCTTTCGATTTTGAAACAGATAAGAGTGCTATCTAGGAAACTAAAGTAGAAATAGGAAAATTATTAGAGGAGGTCAAAATTAATCCGTCCACAAAAATTTTAATGACCATAGAAACCAAGCTCAAATATTTGTTAGGTAGAGTTAATAATTCAACTCCGAAAACCGATATCGATGTAAAGATTAAAGAAAGTTTATTTATTGAAATTGCGGTAGCTCAGTCTACATACGAAATTTTGGACAAACGAGTAGTTTCAAAAAGTTCACCCTTGGAAATAGTAAGCAGTGTTTCGAGTAATGACGATCAAAATTCAAAAACAGATATTTCAGTACCGATTAGTAATTTAAATTTAAGTACATCACCTGTTCGGAGTGTAGTAGCAAAAAGTACACCGGTTTGCAAATGGAATTTATCATTTTCGGGAGATACTAAATCCTTATCGTTAAGTGCTTTTTTGGAACGGATTTCAGAATTACAGATTTCACGTAGAGTAGATGATGCGCAATTATTTTCGGAATGTTTAGATTTATTTACGGGTAACGCTTTGATTTACGTTCGTTCTGATAGAAGGGAAGTTAGGACTTGGGGTGAGTTCGTGGAATTGTTGAAAATTCAATTCCAGCCAATATATTATGACGATAGATTATTAGATGAAATTAAGCGTCGTGCTCAGGGTACGGACGAGCCTATGGGAATTTATATCGCTGTTATGCGGACTTTATTTTCGCGTTTGAACGAAACTTTGTCGGAGGATAAGCAATTACGTATTTTGCGGAAAAATATCGCGCCTTCTTATCAGGCACAATTGGGTTTAACGGAGATTAGCTCTATTAACGAATTAATTAAGTATGGAAGACTTATCGAAGAAAGAGTTCAAGCGATGAATAGTTATGTACCGCCTAGTCGGAAGCGCTCCTACCTAGAAGTAGATTTAGCGTACGTGGGAGAAACCCCACCGGTTGTCACGATTAAGAATAAGGAAGTACCGGTACAGGAAGTAAAGATAACGCCGAGTAGAGTTGAGGGTAGATCGTGTTGGAATTGTCAGAAGACCGGACATCTGGCGTCAAGTTGTAAGGACACCTTTAAGAATCGTTATTGTTATCGTTGTGGAAAGAAGGATTTTACAGTAAAGAATTGTCCTAAATGTTCGAATTCGGGAAACGGATCAAGGAGGCAATAAAGAGCCGCGTATTGTCCTCTAGAATTTTTGTTAAGTCGGCAGTGTATTATAATTCATTAAGGGCTACGGATGACGCGAAATTTTTAAAGACTAAAGTTGTTTTGGATTACGTTTTTGATTCCAAAGATTTAGATGAAAGACCATTTGTGAATGTCAAAATTTATGGACAAGAGTTATTAGGTTTATTGGATAGTGGGTCGACGAAGACCATATTAGGCGAAAAGGGTTGGAAGAAATTAAGTCATTTGGGTGTTAAATTAGATAAACGATGTACGTCAACGTGTGTTGTAGCAAACGGTCAGTCAGTTAGGAGTATAGGTACCGTGACTGTACCCATCGAAATTAAGGGAAAGATTGTCATTATTAATGTTCTTGTCGTACCAGATATACCGCACCATCTTATTTTGGGAGTAGATTTTTGGAAGCAAACTAACATCATACCTGATTTACGTAAAGGTGAATTGAGATTCGAAAATTTGGAGACAATTGACGCTTTAGAGAATGGAGAGCATGGAATAAATCCCGATTAGATTTGAGTAGCGACCAATTACAGAAATTAGACCAGTTGGTTACCGATTATTTCACGTCCATTGAAGGTAAAGAGATTGGATGCACCTCTTTGGTTAAACACCATATTAAGACCAATAGTGAACCTATTAAACAACGTTATTACCGCGTGTCACCCTTTATACAACAACAGATTGACATCGAATTAGAGAAGATGCTGAAGTTAGACGTAGTGGAAAAATCCACGAGCGCTTGGTCCAGTCCGATTTTATTAGTGAAGAAGAAGAATGGTAGTTACCGATTTTGTGTCGACTTTCGAAAAGTGAATAAGGTTACCGAAAAGGACGCGTATCCGTTACCTTACGTGTCATCAATTTTGGACAGACTTCGTGACGCAAAATTTATTTCGTCTTTGGACATCAAGTCCGCATATTGGCAGATACCAGTGGCGGAGGATTCTAAGCAATATACGGCTTTTACTGTACCCAACCGGGGATTATTTCAGTTTAAACGATTACCGTTCGGTTTGGCCAACGCACCACCCAGTTGGCAACGATTTATTGACCGAGTTTTGGGTCCGGAATTAGAACCATATGTTTTCGTTTATCTCGATGATACGATTATTTGTACACCTACTTATGAGAAACATTTAGAAGTTTTACGAGAAGTTTTTCGTCGATTTACTGAGGCAGGGATAACGTTAGGCAGGGACAAATGTACCTTTTATCAATCGGAGTTACGATATTTAGGTTACGTGATTAACGCGAATGGGTTATCGGTTGATCCGGATAAAGTTAGCGCCATTTTAAAGATACCGACACCTAAGAGTGCTACGGAAGTAAAGCGAGTTATCGGCATAGCTAGTTGGTACCGTCGTTTTATTCAAAATTTTTCTACGATTATAGCGCCTTTAACGAAATTATTAAAGAAATTTGCAAAATTTGTTTGGGATGAGGATTGCGAGAAAGCTTTAGGAATTATTAAGGATTGTTTAGTTTCCGCACCTATTTTATCGTGTCCAGATTTTTCGCTACCGTTTACTGTGCAAACTGACTCTTCAGATTATGGCATTGGATCAGTACTAACGCAGACTATTGATGGAGAAGAACGAGTTATTTGTTATAACAGCAGATCGTTGACGAGGAATGAAAGAAAGTTTTCGACTACCGAAAAGGAATGTTTAGCCGTACTGTGGCCAGTGGAAAAGTTACGTCCATACTTAGAGGGAGCAGAATTTACGGTTATTACCGATCACTCATCTTTAGTTTGGTTGCATAATTTAAAGGAACCTACCGGACGATTAGCGCGTTGGGCTATACGTCTTCAGCAGTATAGTTTCGAAATTATTCATCGGAAAGGAAAGGATCATGTCGTACCGGATACATTATCGCCTTCCGTACCAGTTATTGACGCACTTGAAGTGACGAGTAAACCCGATATTGACTTACCAGACGAGACTATCGTAGGAGACGAAGGAAAGGAAATTGAAGATATAAAAGATGACGATAAGTGGTTGACACGGATGAAGAAAAATATTAAGGCAAGACCTATTGCGTACCCGCAATGGTGGATAGAAAAGGGGAAGTTATTGAAACATGCGAAGTGTAGTTATCCGAAGTTGAGAAACGATGAGGAACAGTGGAGAGTTGTAGTGCCAAAGGGAGAACGCTCCCAGATATTATCGCAGTGTCATGATGACCCTAGAGCAGGACATGCAGGTATTTTTAAGACTTATGAGAGAATTTCACGACAGTATTATTGGCCGAAATTAAAGGCAGATGTGGTACGTTATGTTCGACATTGTGAAATTTGTATTAGACATAAACCGGAACAGAAGAAACCGGCCGGCCTTATGGCAAAACATCCCGTTATCGACAAGCCTTGGCAGATTATTGCCACGGATATTGTAGGACCGTTACCGAGATCCTCTCGGGGTCATTCATACGTTTTAGAAGTTGCCGATTATTTTTCGAAATTTGTACTTTTCTTCCCGTTACGTGCCGCTACCGCTGCGAGTGTAGTTAAGAATATCGAAGAAAATGTTTTTCTTATGTTTGGGGTACCGTTATACGTTTTGTGTGACAATGGATCACAATTTAGGAGTAAAGAATTCCAGAAGATGGTAACGTCTTATAACGCCAAAATTATATTTAACGCTAATTATCATCCTCAGGCGAATCCATCAGAACGTGTTAACAGAGTAATGAAGACAATGTTAGCGTCGTATATTGAAGATAACCAACGAAATTGGGATAAGTATTTAGCGCAAGTTGCCTGTGCCATTCGTACAGCGACTCATGAAGTTATCGGCCTGAAGCCATATTTCGCGAACTTTGGGCGAGAAATGATCTTAGACGGATCACAGCAGGGTATACCGACGAACAGTGCCGATCTAGATAATGTAAATTTTGCCGACCGAACACCGTTGTTAGAGAGAAGTGAAATTTTCCGCGTTGTTTATAACGATATTAAGAAAAGACTTAATGCCGCGTATATTAAGAGTAAACAGAATTATGATTTACGTAGACGTTTAGCAAATTTTGAGGTAGGGGATACCGTGTGGCGGAAAAATTATGTTTTATCGGACGCATCTCGTTATTTCGCAGCTAAGTTAGCGCCAAAATTTATCGGTCCATTTTATATTAAGAGAAAGGTTTCATATCAGACTTACGAACTGTCTGACGCTTCAGGAGTTTCAAGGGGAGTGTGGAATGCGAAAGATCTTAAGCCAAATCCAAATATCGATTAAAGTCCTCTTGGACGTTTTCTCTGTGTAGGGACGGAGTAAGAATTTTCCTACAGCAGATGCCACTGCTTGTCGTAAGAGGCGACTAATCAAGTAGGCGTAGCGAGTTTGGTTGGAGGTGTTGCGATTTTGGGTCTTGCGTATACGGTTGTGGAATAACGGAAAGCGGGGATCTCGTGAACCGTGGCCCGGCCTCTTCCGTGTGCTCTCGACGCGGAGTTTCAGTGCACCAGCCAAACGCGTGTACCGTTGTTGCACCTTGTTGTGCTTTCTCGGATCCTTAGCGGATCATTTTTGGGTTTATCGTTTATCGTGGGATTTGATCCAATTTTTTTTTCTGGACTTTGACTTATATTACCGAACGTGACTGTGGAAGTTTTGTTTTGTAGTTCTAAGGAGGCTGAACTCGAGTTCTGGGGAGGGAGTTGGAACCACCCTCTCGCCGCCTCGAGGGACGCGTTTGTTGAGTTTGTGGAGTTTGTTGAGTTTGTGGAGTTTTGTTTTCAATAACGGTTCTATATACAATTATGCCGAGTACCGGTTCCCCACCCTCTGCCTGTCAAAGGTCATAGTTGGTTTTCGTCGTCCGTTTTGTGTAATGTAGTTGAATTTTTTTTTACCGGATGTTCATTTGTGCCTCTGTTGGTGGTTCGCTTCACGGACCCCAACAGTTTAAAGTTTTGTATGACTTTATTTTAGGTTTTGGGCCCTACTAGTGGTGTGTGCGAGCGGTAGCACACCACTAGCTTTTGAGGGTGTTGCGAGGGGTCTTTCCTGACCAGCACCACCGCATTTTCCGTACTTCTTCGTACATTTAGTTTGTGTGAGTTAATGTTGGTACTTAGAGTTAGATTCGTTTTTGTTCCTGGCGTAGGTTGCCTGTAGAGTAGAGTTGTTTTTCGGATATATTTTCAGAAGGAAAATATTTTTGTAAGGGGAGTGTCAGGGTATTTTGAACACTCTGTATACGTATTGCGTAATTTTGTTTTTTTATTCACTTAGTTAGATTCCGTATATATATATATATATATATATATATATATATATATATATTTGTTATCAAATTGAGTTTTATAGATAAATTTGTGTAACGTGTAGCGACCTTTAGGAAAGGTGTGTGGCGAGCTTTAGTTTTTTTTTTGTTTGTGAATTATTATTCCGTAATTTAGGTTGTTTTACCTTATTATTTCCCGTTTATAGAAGTTTGAGTAACGTTTATTTGTATATAGTTGTATATAAGTTTAAGTAAGGTTTATTTCGTTTGATTTCCTTAAAAATTATAGAAAGAGTGTAGATTTATATGTGTATGATGTCATATTGGCGACATAAAGAGTAGTTATAGTTGTTCAGTTTATTATTGAGTATGTTGGTTTTAAGTCATAGAGGTTGAATGTGGGACTAATTGTTCGTACTTTAAGGAAAACAGATATTTTGCACGATGATTTTGCTGACGTTTGAACTTTTGAAAGTTCTCGAGCCCTGACGGAAGGAAACGAAGTTTGTGTTTGGGGTATCAAATCTTCCCCTTCCGTTTTTTTAATTGGTAGAATTAAATTAGATAAGATTTTTTATGAGTAGTGGGATTCAAAATTCCAAGATGGATTTTGGTAATAATTTGTTTTAATTCTAAAACTGATCGTGCTCTCGTGTACTAGTACGGTGCCGCTTATTGTTACGCTTTAAGGGGTGGTTTAGAACGTTGATATTTTGGAACTTGTGGTGTTTAACGAACGTACTTTTTTGTGTAGTAAGGGTAGTTTAGCTACTTCTGAAGAAGACCTGTAAAGTGATTTTATTAAAACTGTTCATCACCAAAGGATTATACCTAGTGTCGATTTCGATTTTACGTAAAGTTACCTAGAGGACATCGTCGTGTTTTATTATTGCTTCAGTGACCTGTTTGGTTTTTCTCGCTTTTGCGGATTTTTTTTTTAAAATCAACGTTCTTGCAGTGCCACTTATTTACCGTACAAAGCGTGTTTATGGATAAAGAAACATTCGCAATATATTAAAATTATAGTTATTTAAAACAAGTTATTAACCTTTTGGATTATTAGTGGAAATAAAACCAATTGAAAGATAAAAGTTAACAAGCAAATTGAGCATACAAATTAGTATTTTAAAAGAAGTTTTTAATTAATGCAGTAACATTTTAACGAGATTCAATCAAGGAATCGTTTGTGTATAAAAGAACAATAGTCAACATTTCATTCATCATTTGCCAGACCAGGAAGAGTTCATTTCCGTTATAGCAGTAACCGACCACCTTTTTCTATTGTAACACAGGAGAGGTGTAATTCTAGACCTTAAGGTAACATAATATTGTTTTTTTTATTGAATATTTCAAGATTTTTTGTGTTTCGAATTATTTTTTTTTGTGTTAACGAAGGTTTGAAAGAGGTGTCGTTTTTTTGTTAAATTAAGTTGTTGTTTTAACTTTATTCAGTGTAATTAATTATAGTTCTGACGCTCCGCCTTCACACTTTGTTATTTATTTTAGTATTAAAGGGCAATTGACCCTGTAGTAGTGGTATATAGTAGAAATATATATATGTATATTATATATATATAATATATATATATATATATATATATATATATATATATATATATATATATATATA
The DNA here is from genome assembly GCA_036346205.1 of Vesta saturnalis. NCBI lineage: Eukaryota > Metazoa > Arthropoda > Insecta > Coleoptera > Lampyridae > Vesta > Vesta saturnalis. Next base: position 6,028,352 of record JARFJB010001544.1, read on the forward strand.
TATATATAGGTTAAAACCATTTAGAACGGCGTTAAGCAGCATTCTGATCAGACATCCTGTCGCCCATTAAGCTTTTGTTTTTTTATTTGTTTATACGCATTATCGTATGTTTATATTTATGTTATTTTTTATTATTTTATTATAGCTTTGTTAGGTTTTATAAATGTGTTTTAATTCTGTGGAAACCCTTCGCATAAAAGCTTTTTGCAAATTGCAAGTTATCGGTAATTTAGTTGTAACGTAGCGAAGTTAGTTTTCTTTATTATTGAGTAATAGCGTTAATAATATTTAGTATTTTATTTGATTTTTTAGTTGAGTATTAATTCATTTAGAGTGCATTCTATAGATTTTTTTGTTTTGTTTTGATTATTATTTAATGCCTAATTATTTACACTGAGGTGTATTAACGTAACTTTATTGAGTGTTTATCACGCTTTTATTTGACAAGCGTGTAGTGTGATTTTGAAGCCCGATTTCAGGTAGTTTGCTGAGTTGCTGTCCAGCACACCTGGAATTGATTGCGGATAGGTAAGCGTATGTTTTTTGTATGTTTAGATACGCTATGTACTCGTGATTTTGGCACGACGACCCTTATTTTGACTACCAAACATTCTGGCGCCCAAAACCGAACTGATTTTGTCTTCATCCCCTATTTTGACTTACGTACGATTTACTATTCTGGATGTGCAAAATTTTTCAACATCTGACCTACACCCATACGCTGACTAGTCGGGGCAAACAGGCCAATTTATCTGTAATCCCGTTCTACCACCCGTTTATAACGTTACAACGGCGATTGCTTAAAACGTAACACGCGGCCAACTTTAACCAGTTGTAGTTTGTTTTTAATGTACAGTTTTAAGCTTCGGTAGTGAAGTACAATGGCGTTTCGCATATAACGTAAGCATTAATTATTTTATTTTGCGACTTGGAAGAACCATGTGGTCTGGGGCCAAGGGAAAGTAACTATGAACATCATTGAATTTCCTCGGTAATCTAAATCACAGCCTAAAATGTATCTAATGTGTCCATCATCGGGATGATTTAATATATCTTCATCTATGAAGCAGAAGTCTCCATAGGGTAAATATTGGCTCATTGTGGCTCCGGAGACGCAATTTACAGCATAACAAAATAAACATGTTGTGTCAAGGTGCGGGTTGTAGTCGTCTTTCATATATTTGTTGTCGGCTTTTGCGTATTGAACGATGGTACCCCGTATACCAATCTCTACAAACAAAACTTTATCAATACCGGTTAGAAGTTCCGACTTAATTTCAGTAATTCTTAGTATGGTATCAAATGCCAAACTCAGCACCTTATGATTGTGTAAGGGATGAAGCTCATACGTCTGTAAGCAAGTATTACGGATATTTTTAAATACATCGGCCAAAAAACAGGTCTGATTTGATCGCTCATACCATCGTTCCTCAAGTAACTAAAAAATGCATGTTTATGGGGCAACTTAGTCTCGTTTAACCTTACGCATGAGTTGATATGCTTACATGGGAAAATTCCTTTTCTCCTCATCAAATTAAATTCAATCACATTATGATTGTGCAATCTCGCAATGGTTTTTTTTATAGTTTTTCAAACACAAGGACAATTTTTCTAAGCTACTGCTTATGGCCTTAAACGAATCGATAAATCTAAAATTAATATTTGTATTCTCAACATGTTTCCCTATTTGAGATCCGCGGTCATAACAAATGCGACATAGTTTTAATCCAAATGAAATGGTAATACATGTTAACGGATCGAGTAGTGCCATTTTCATTGTAATCAAATGATATCACTGTAATACATTTATCGTGTTGACTTTTCCCTGGTTGTTGTTGAGCATGTACTGAAGCATGCTTTTTTTTGTTCAGGTAACATAAACAAGTTTTCTTGTATCCGCTAGTTTAATTGGAAACTGAATATATTTATGATTTCAGATCTCATCGAAGTTAGGATAACTTCCACTTCTTTCTGCATGTTTTTGTGCGGGATATAGCGTGGAAATCACGGCATGTAAAATGCAATGCTGATTATTATTTTGACCTTTAATAATTGCTCTTTTAAGGCACAAAATACGAGAAAGTTCGATGTGGGTTGTTATGCCTGTTCCTTAAAGTTCCCTAGTTCTGCCTGCAATCTATCTATTTTATAAGAATGGTATTTTTTTTCAGATTACTTGCGATGTCGATTTTTTAGTGGAATAGGATTTTAAATCGAGATTAAGATTTTGAGGATTGATAAAATTGCAAACAAGAACCACGGTTACTTTACAATAAAGATCGCTTTAAGTTTACGTTTATTTTTCGTGCAAAACTGTCGTATGCCTCAAGTAAAGGTATTAAAGGAGACTTGTAATCTAAACTTGCAGTGATGCCAGTCAAGAGCCTACCACCAAACCATGAACTTAGTGAACACCAAACGAGGGTACGTAAAATTATTCCACAGCCCTTTCTTTCAAAGCGTTTCTTAGCTGCTACAACAATCTAGACAAATTAGTTTCAAGTTAAATCGGATTCCCATTGTGACTATCTAAATGAATCTTATGGGCACTAACAATTTTTAGCAAAGATATGTTAGTCCTAATGATGTAAATGGCACAAAGATTTTTCGTTTATGTTTTAATAATGCAAAGCTATTGCACTGCTAACATCATTAACTAAGCTTGCTTCTTAACTCATGTATTGATTTGTTCGTAGATTCATATCAATATAAAATTTATTTTAATGATACAGATATGTACATTAGCCTTCCTATCGTTTACGTATGCGTGAATTCAACAGACTTGATTGAACGTTCCCAAACCCTGCATCTTAGCTCCCATCTTCCACTACACCTAAGTGATTTATATTACAAAAGATATTAAAATGTAGCATAAAATGCTTGCTAAACAGCAACAGGTTGGCCCATGATAAAACTAACTTATACATTCCTTAATGGAACACCCATATATATATATATATATATATATATATATATATATATATATATATGAACTCATCATCTACAAAAGTTCATATGATGGTCGGAATGTGTTTCGAGATAATAAGTTGAAATCGCGTTTTTCATATTCGATTTCGAAATAGTTTCATGAAATTTATTTTGGATGACAAATTCAAATTTGTGGTCATTTGGTTGGTTCCAGCGGCACGATTTCGACCCTTTAATCGTAGCATTTTTGTACATGTATGCCATTTTGGACTAGAAAATCGATTCTCCTATCTTTCTTCTAAAAAGGTATATCTTAGTGATGTCGCTAGAGCAACCCTTTCCGAGAAAAACGCTTTTAAAACTCATGATGCATGCACATTTCGTCTCTTTGCGTTCATTGATAATAAAATTTTAATAAAAATCCATAATTAAATACGATAGTATGCCTAGACATACAACATGTATACTTTTAATATTAATTTTTTTCTTTTCTTTTTTAATGTTGGATTTTCTCGGAAAGGGTTGCTTAGCGACTTCACTAAGATATACCTTTTGTAGCAGAAAAGACAGGAGAATCGATTTTTAGTCCAAAATGGCATACAGTGTAGCACAAAAAGTTGCAAAGATTTAAAGTGGTCAAATGTGTGCGCCCTCTAGAAACCACAACTAAATGGACCACAAATTTGAATTTGTCATCCCAAAAACCCGTATACGAAATTTCATGAAACTATTTCGAAACAGTCGAAAGATATTGAAGAAAACGCGATTTTTTTTCAACTTTGACGCCTGTATCTCGGAAACGAAGCATTTCCGGACCCATGTACATATGAACTTTTTGCTTAGAATGATGAGTTCTATTTTGATTAAATTCTTATATATATATATATATATAATATATATATATATATATATATATATATATATATATATATATATATATATATATATATATATATATATATATATATATATATATATATATATATATATATATATATATATATATATATATTAAATTCTACGCTTCGAACATTACCTCAACAAAATTATATACCGATTGTCTTCAAAGATATGACAATTTCATTGTCTGAATGGACATATGTTGATCACTCTGTATCTTTCAAGAACAAATGAAATTAATTATTATTTGTAGTAGGATATTTTATGTATATGGTCTATTTTATTTTTATACGAAGGGCTACATGAAATATCGGAAGTCGTATACAATATTGTCTAAAACGAGAATCGTAGATTTTCTCGAAATTTTCAAATGGAACACTCTATACTTTTCATCGACGTGGGACAGCTTATATGCTACTCTATCAATTTTATGCAGCATTTGCGTTACCCAAACCCACTCGTTTTTTAGTTAAATTCGTCTTTATCCGAAACTACTCGTTATTAATCAAAGCTAAGCGTAAAAGTTGTATCTTTTAAAGGGAGCACCTGTATATTTTATTTCTATTGGCTGCGGAATAAAGTACTCAACGTCTTTTACATAATTATACTATGTTTCACAGTTTCAGAGATATTGATGAAAAACTATTATTAGACGTGGTAAACTTATGAACAGTTTTATTTAAAAATTATTGTGACATTGTTACCGTTTGTATAAATAAAGTTTTTGATGTCAATTTAGCATGTCAAAATTTTTTAATTAAAATTTATGTTAGATATGTCTTCCGTTTTGTTGGAGTCACAACTGAAGGCGGTTTTGAAAAGACTTTGCTACTGTTCTTAGTATGTCGGGCGCAATACTCTCAAAAGCGTCCCTTATTCGTTGTTGTATATTTTCTTGTGTAGTTGGCGGCTCTTGGCAAGCGATTTCCTTAACACATCAACACAAAAAATCCAGTTTAGTTAAATCGGAGGATCCGGATGGCCAATCCAACAATTTGGAAATAATGCATTAAGATGGCCCCTGACGTAAACGGAATAATGAGCGAGGGTTCCATAGTGTTGCAGCCACATTTCATTACTCACAGTTATTGGCAAATTTGCACACAGATTTTGCAAATTATTTTGCAAAAATCAAGATGCATAGATCTATTCAAATTCCTTTTAAAAAATAAGGTCCAATTACATGTTCACACGCACACGCACACGCTTGAGCACGCGTACACGTACACGCACACGTACACGCACACGCACACGCACACGCACACGCACACGCACACGCACACGCACACGCACACGCACACGCACACGCACACGCACACGCACACGCACACGCACACGCACACGCACACGCACACGCACACGCACACGCACACCCACACGCAAGATGGCCAATCTTGGCGAAACTTGGTCAGAAGTTGTAGCTAATAGGTTGATTTAAGGATTGTGAAAGAAAAGTCGATTGCCCACCCTTTACCTACATATGTATATGTAAGTTGGAAGGTAAAAGCGCAAATAGCACATTATAATAGAAACATTGCCATGAAAGAGGTTTAATGTGTCTGTATGCGTTCTTTTCAAGGTAATCATTAAATCAAGTGCGTTACTATGTACATCACTGGCGGCTTACATACATGTTAATACGACTGACCAGTGTTACTAAGTTCACCAAACTTTAATTAAGAAATCTTCGAAAAAACTAAACGTTTTCGAGTAAAACGGTTATAGAAGTTTTTGCTTAGTTACTGATACGGAATCAGGCGGTATAGCTAATATCAATCACTTAGGATTCATCCAGTAGAACTGCTATATCACTTGTCATCATTAGCAACACAGATTACATTACTGTACTCATGTTTTACATTGCTTAGATGTACTTATAGTTTTACATAAGTAATATAAATTTTTTCAGATAAGTGACTATTGTTTTTTACTCATTTTAAGGAGTATGAATGAATTAAAATTCTTTTTCAAAGCAACTATTTTTCGTAGTATTGGAGTGTATTAATAAAATATGTCTATTGAAAATTACAATACAGTGAATCGTTAGTTTCTTTGCTACCTTTTACGTTGGTTACAGTAGTTCATTATAAAAGCAAATACTTTTCATAGTAATTTTCTTTTAATGATTTAATAAGCAGTTACTTTCAGCTGAAAAACATCCATTTTGATAAGGTTTGTTTACATTACTGTAATATGTTTATTCACATAATGGAATAAAAATTTTAGTTACATCTCTAAATTTTGTTTAGATAAGTGATAAGTATTTTTACCACTTATTCTAAGGAATATTAATGAAATAAAATTATTTATCAAAGCAAATACTTTTTATGCTAACTTTCTTTCGAATATTTTAATGAGCAGTTAATAGCTAAAACTTTTATTTAAAAGATGTATATTGAATATTTATTATAATAAAGTGAATAGCTAATTTTCTCTTCTTGCTTCTTATTTTGCGTTAATTAGCAAAAAAAAAAAACAAAAAGCGTTTATTTTGATAATGTTGGGTTACTAAAGTGAACTTTTATATAAAAAGGAAATATGGGAAATGGAACCATCAACCGAAAAGTCTGAGGGTACCAAATACTCCTCGGTAAGGGCAAGGAGAGTGAAAAATTTCTTTTAAATTAGATACAAAATTATGAGTTTTTAGTCTAAGTGATAAATGTAGTGGTTGTTTATGGTAAATGTTTAGGTATCCCCTGTCATGATGCAATAGTGTCAAAAAATCAATTTAATTCTGTATTTTATTCGGTTTTTAATAGTACACAGTCAATAATATGGGGAGCGAAACGTTGCTCATTTTATATTCTTCCATTGAAAGCACCATTCGTAAAATATCTGGACGCTCCTAAAAATACCTACTTAAAAAAATCAAGGCAATTTATGTTAGAGGTATGTTTTGTTATTAAAAGTCCTTCAAAAGTTCTTACAGTACCTAAGGCTACTTTTTTCGTTGGTCCCAATTTTATTCATATCAGAAACAATCCGTTCCGTGGCGGCGTTAGATTCCGGTAAACACGCACATTTCAACAATTTTTAATATGTTGTTATGTGGTATATCTTTACGATTGAAGTGGTTAAAAAGCTCGACCCATTATTGATCAATAGCAAGAGAAACTTCTTTCCACTCTTTTGTACTGATTGTATATTTTGTAATGCACACAGTTCATCAAAAATTTCCGAACCATCTATATGAATATCAGGTTGTTGTTTTTGATAAACAGTTAAACAGTTTCCAACATCTAACTACAGAGGTTCTTTTTTTAGCAATACCCGGCGCTCGCCAATCTTCAGTGTTGCGTCCATGCATCCAAACAGGCCATACAAGTAATTTAAAACACGGTCACTGACGTTTTAAATTGAGTTACGCCTATGCCTTCTCCTTCATTTAGCAAATATTCTAGCACTGTTAACTAGAGTTAGCAAAAAAAACTTCATTTTAGATTGTTACAAAATTGGCTTCTTTTTGTAAAATGTTACTCGCAATAATTCCAGATTAGAGGTCTAGCAGATGCGAATAGTTGTCGAAAACAACTTTTTATTAGCTAACTAGTGTAATCCATAAAACCGAAAGGAATGATTGTGAATCACGTTGTGCTATGACCACATGATTCTATCGCAGCTAGACGAGACGACACGAGACGAGACGAGACGAGACGAGACGAGACGAGACGAGACGAGACGAGACGACACGAGACGAGACGAGACGAGACAAGACGAAATGAAACGAAACGAAACGAAACGAAACGAAACGAAACGAAACGAAACGAAACGAAACGAAACGAAACGAAACGAAACACAACGAAACGAAACGAAACACAACCAAACGAATCGAAACGAAACGAAAAGAACCGAAACAATAACTAATAAAATAAAGAAGAGCAGTTGCATCTGGACAATGCCAGGTTGATGTTATAACTTCCCGTAGCAATACAATATTACATATAAGCATCGCAATTAGCGTAACTTTTGACATGAAATTGAATTGAATAAGAATATACGAACAGTTAAATTTAATTCTAATTACACAATGTGAACAAAATAGTTTTTCATTTCTTACCTTAAATACTTGAAATTCATATAACATTATTTAATAAGTAATATTAATATTATAAATAAATTTTAATTATTTCAGTAGTTGTGATTAATTAAAAAAAATAATGCTTAATCGTAAGATATGTGTAGTAATAAGCAATATAAATAATTATAGTCACGATAAGGGAATATGTAGTAAGTGGTTAAGCAACAGTAGACCGCAATATACCTAACAGTAAATTCTAGTAAGTATATGAGAAAAGCTTTTAATTCTTTAACCTTCAGTCTTATTAGTAACAGTAACAGTAACTACATAATATGTTTAACAAATAACAAAGGCATTTCAGGTTCTATAACCTCACTTCTTCATTATATTCGATACAAAACAACTGATTGTAATATGCTTGTAAATTTATATTTTCTTTACATCAAAATTAATAATTTTCATTCATACCATATGCAACAACACTTGTTAAACCATCACATTATAACTTGGTTTCGTAATGTGCAATAGATTCGATAACTTCCAGATATTAATCTTCTTCATAAAATTCAATGGTTATACAGAATTAGAATCTTATCGTAATCCCAGAAAATATTTTGTTCGGTAATTAAAATATTCAGAAGATAAAATCTAAATTAGAAAGTGTATGCGAACCTGGAAATTGTTTAGTATTCTGGAAACTAGAACAAACACTAAACATGCGTTTTGAAATAATTATCACCTATCCTGTTATAAATGTTTCCATATGCTAAGATGACTTACACAATCATATTTTCTAGATAACGTTTAAGCTATTCACATCGCGATTTGAAAAACAAAAAAGAGGGTTACAGAAATTTGACAGACGATATTACATCTTATATACGTTAAGAAGAGACCGTCTTGTATGATTCTATTGTAACGGAACGTTACATGCATAAGAACAGTTGATTTTGTTATTACTAGTTATTGGATTAAATTAAGTCTACTGCACTCAACCGATCCCTTATATACAAGATCTAGCGTAGACATCAACTTGTGCCGTGAAGAACCTGATTACGTTACTCTGAGAACAAGCTGCACACGATGATAATCCGTTGCTAACTGGCTCAAACTACTACCTTATGATATCATATTACCGCTACACAAACCCCAAAAACCAGTTCGATTCTAACCCAAACAAGTTTAAACCTGTTTAGGTTAGACTCGCCTCTGATTAAGCAGTACATTAATAGTACTAAATACTTGAACGATTACATTGCGGTAGATAATTTTCATCAAATTTATTTGAGTCACTGTAATTAATTTTATGGGGTTTTTATTTAAAACCTGAGTCTTGTACATGACCGACATTTATTTAGATGTTTATGCCGCCTTTGATTTCATTTTTATAATAACTTTATAAACCACTTAAATTTGTCAAGATCGATTTTAAATAAATATGGCTAAATATTATATACAAACGACCAAAAATTATGCACATAAATGTATAAAAACTTTGTCAGTCTTGGCTCTGGGCCCGAATACCGGTTCAGCATATACGACTTGAATTTTATTACTTTAAAATTGTTAGTGCAAAAGAATTTTTTTTAATGAAAGAATTATGCAGAGTTTTAAATTGTTCTAGTACGAATGTATAAATACGTAGACCGTTTAGCTTAAAAATTTAATTTAATTTCAGCCATTTTCACATCCTGTGACGTTTGGAATTCTTAGTTTACATCAATTGAGCATAAAGTCATATGGAATATGCTTGTGTAGATGTTGTAAATATTGTTAAAAACTTATTTGGCTCAGTTTACAGTAGGTAGTAGTGTTATTATGTTTTCGTGCATTCTGTGAATTGACACTTTCTTGTTTTCCTTTTCATCGTTAAGTTTCCATGTGAATTACGTTTGTGTTAGAAACCTTTCTCGTATTTATGTAAATTTACAGATCTATATTATTGTCACGTATGTGGATTTATCGATATTATAGACATTATTACCATGGTTTATAATAGTAATATAACAGTATCACGTGCTATTATTTGGTAGAAGTTAAAGTTCCAGATTATTATGAGTGTGGGTATTTACATATAAGGTTATTTAAAAGAATGCACGCCTATAGGAGTTTGGTAAATTGTGTTGTGCGACGCTTTATAGTAAGGTGTCTGCTGATAGTGATGGAATTTGGACCAAAACAATGGAAATTGCGGAAGTGACGAAAGGACGATGGGTAACGATGTGCTGCTATAATTTGCTTTGCATATTAATACGCTTGTTCATGGTAATGTTTGGTGTAATTATAAATTTTAACCAATGATGCAGTAGAAATTCCGATGCCATTGTAGTTTTAACGTTTTGATTTTCAGCAAGCTTTTTTTAGTAATAAAGTCAGTTGTTGGATTTAATTGAATTTCGATATTTTCTCTTTACTCCACATAATTACGAACGTCCCTGTGTATATTTGAGACATCAATTTTTGTTGTTTTATGCGCAAACGCGTATTAAACACGTTTAAGTAACTTTCTTTCTGATTCTTCTACCGTTCCGTCCAGTTTAGTACGTAATCTTTTTAAGTTTTGCTTCCATTTTATAAGATTTGTAAGGATTTTAATTGCATTTTTGTAAGTATTATATTTAATAGGGTAATCCCTTTGTAATGGCAAGGCCCTGGGATTAGTAAGTTCCTCAATATTTCAATAATTTCGTACCGTTGCAAAAGCTTACTGCATTAGGTCACGGAAAATGCATAAAATGGCGCATGATAATGCATGTCATCTTCACGAGTATAAATGTAAATACCTTTGTTTTGTATAAATCACACATACTGTTATAAACATTCTGCATTCGTCGTCAATATCTGCCGCTTCAGTCGTTAGAATCTGCGTTAGTTGTTTAATCTACATTTCATTATTGTAGGTGGAAAATTTTATGAAAATTACCTTACGTTTTTATTGTACGTTGAACACAAATGGAAATTACGTTTACATGATCGTATATTTGTCTTGTAAATGGAAAGGAAAATTCTCAAGCTACAGTTTGTTTTAAGACGAAATCAATATATTTGTTTTGTACAAGTAAGTACTTGCCCTTTTAGTGCAATTTAAGTAAATAGCAAATCAGTGTAGTTTTGTTTTGATACGGTTATAAAGGAATAGCTGATTTCTGTTCTGAGATAGAAACATTTGAGTTCATAACCTATTATACTGTAATATGTGTTGACATAGGTCAGTACGTTTTATGATTAAATACTGTGTTGATCATATTACATTTTAAATTTTAAGTAAAAGTAGATGATAAGCTTATATAGTTGTATTGATTTAGTAACTATTTAAAATCGTAAATCGTTACGAGAAATATTGAGTTATTTCATGCCGAAATTATTCAGACATTTTGTTTTACTTAAATATACATATAACTACAATTTTGTATTGTTATTTAGATTACCTATGTTAATAAGGTACAACTTTCTCAATTTTGTTTTGTATTTTAATTATTAAACGTTTTAATTGAGTGCGTCCAACAAACAAAGTGCTAATACTGTTTATATCTATGGATAAATATCTGCATCCCTCACACCTGAAAATCAGTGAGTTCTCAATTACAGTAAGTTTCCTAAGTTTGTACTTCACTGAGCTAGACCGTGGTGCAATTTACCTTTTGTAATGTAACAATCAAACACCCCAATTTTTTATTTATTATAATATTACTTCTCCTTGACATTCGCGAGTGCTGTTGAATATACGACGCAGCATTATTTTTTTAGGTGTTAGATTTTGTTTTAACGAATTACTTTTGTTTACGCCCCGCTGTCTGGGGAATGTTTCATTGTTTGTACCTACATGCCCTTATTTACCTTTTTATTATGTTCCTTTAATTATAATATAATTATTAGTAGTGAAATTTTGGGCATTCATTTACCTTACCAAATTAAAAGCAGGTTGAGTTTAGTTCGACAAGTTGCCGCAATTAAAGCCATTATCGTTCAGAAATGTATAGTGAGCTTTGTTGATTTGTTTTAATGATTATTAAGTGACCTTTAATCAAAATTATAGGAACTTTTAAACATTCGATCGCGTTTTTTTATTCTTGTTCTGACAAATATTCATTTTAAATAGCACTGTGTTTACCAGTTATCATTTTTTTTATTACTTGAGTAAATAACTCTATGTGCAAGTTGATACCGAAGATATATATATATATATATATATATATATATATATATATATATATATATATAATGAATATTAAGTATTAGTTTTTGCAATTTCTGCTGAATCTAAAAGAAACTTAAAAATCTTACATAAGTATAGGTGAGCTTGCGTGGGTATATTTGAAGTAGAATTTCAGGTAAAGGTGAGTGTTTTCTCTTCGAATGAACATTATGGTTTCCTGTTAGGCCAGATTGGTAAAACTAAGAAATGATTTTTAATTAAATTAAGTAAGGAATTACCCATTTTCGTAGTTACCACGTTATATGTTTAGACTATTGGGAAGTCTTAAAACTACGGAATCGGTTTGTAGTATGAACGAAATGTTTAATTGTGGTTAACAAATTGTGTAAAGGGAGTGTTACGCCACTCTTAAAACGCAACGTGTTGGAGCAGTAATTTTCTTGTGAACCACTACTGCGCGTCAGGAATCATCGTAAACTAAGCGCCAGGTTGGTTTTATTTCATATCAAAGACATTAGGCACAAATTAACAATAAACCAAAATATAACTTCATTCTTCCTTAAACTGCATTTGCCACTGTGATAATTTTTTTATATATGTATATTGCTAAATTTGTTTGTATTAATACAAGATCAAATAAAAACTGCAACTTAACTAAATCAAATTATATATTGGTATTTTGTTAGCATTTCTAGATTACATACATTTAATACCACTTTAAAAAATGATTTCTTCTCATCGTAAGGAACCACAATGCATTAACCAAATAATATACAGGATGCAGCTAAATTTAACGCTTTACAGAATGATGTGAGAATATAAGGTCCTAATTTGAAATAGAGAGTGTTAAATTATAAAAATAAAAACCGTAAAATCGTAAACGACATCAGATTATTTTGAAAACACTCAAATTCTGATGCAAAATTTACTTTGGACATTTTTTTATTAACGTCATACAGGGGAATGTCGTTGTTTTATCTCCATTATTTTTGCAGAATTGTAATTATTTTCTGTTTTTCCAGTTCCTTGTTTATTTCCGTGTAGACAATTCGTAACCTTACATGTTAAATGTAACCGTTTTTAAGGGTTAAATTTAACGTATTCAAAGGTTAAGAGTTTTCTACACGGAAATAAACAAGGAATTGAAAAAAAACCGAAAATAGTTGCAATTCTGCCAGTGGAATTAAAAATAGGAGAAAAAAGGAACAGCATTTCTCTAATTGAGAAAATGACGAAAATAAATTTTGCGCCAGAATTTGAGCGTTTTTAAAAGAAATTTATTCATCCAATTAGAGAACTGATATTCATCAAAGAAAAACGATTTTTATTTTTAAACTTTAACACCCTGCCTTTCAAAAACTAAGCGTGGTTTAGTAAGGCGTGATTTCAACAATGAATTGTAGGTACATAGATAAAGTGTAAATAAAAAATGTTTATAGTTAAGTAAATATAATTAAAATTAGTGAAATAGTATAACCCCCCCCCCCTCAAGTTCAGTGCTTGTATTATTACAAGTCACAAGTCACAAGTCACACCTTTATAAACGAAATGGGTAACTGTATTACCAACAGAGGCCGGTAGAGGACCTACCCATTCAAGAACTTCATAAAGCACTCATCCAGCACTTAACCACCTAAAGAACAAAAACGAAGAACCAAAACAAAATCCAGAAAATACCAAAATAAAACTCACACTCTATCACCCAAATTACAATACACAAACATTACTGTACAACAGGACAAACACATGGTTACAGACGAACAAGGAAAACCGCGTAAGAAAAAAGGACATATAAAGAGCTACAAATAGCCCCACCTACAATCGCGACCAAAACAAATTTCAAATCCTATAAATACAGGACAACACCCACGAACCCGAAACACAAAACACACAAACCCCAATCAACGGCAAAAACCACCACCAGTAAGTTCTAGGGAAACGGAAAATGGAACAACACCCTAAATAACAGAAAATCCACTACACCAGAGCGTTAACAACGGAATCAGCATACATACACCCACAACAACAGCCCGTGCCTTAACTAAGTCCTTTGACGCTAATAATGTTCAATATCATACATAGAAGTTAAAAGAAATGAAATAGTTTTATTAACATTTTTTAGGATAAGTATTTAAGTTCTTTTATAGTAAGTTCGTAACGAATACAGACAACATTGTAACAACAAAAACAATAATCTATGTCAAAATGACGTTTAAAACTTTATGTCAGATGGTGATTAATGGACATAAATAATTGTTAACTTAAAAAAAATTCCAAAGCCACCCGCTTCTGTAAGATATCAATAATACAGTTTAACCATTTTAATTGATATTTAATTAAAAATAAGATATACCTTGCGTTATTTTAAGAAACTTTATAAAGAAAAGTTATGTGAAATTAAATTTGTCTACACTTTTTCTTATAAAATTAATCATTATTCAGATATTGAAAAAACTAACACTTAAATTCTACCTTAGGAATTTTTTGGCGCTAAATTACGCGTCGTATCAAAAAATTGAATAGGACATAATTAATCGATATGTTATAGGATCTATAAGATTATACCTTTGAAACATGCAGCTGTTCTGTAAATATTTGATAAAAACCAAAAACTGCTCCTAACTACCCCCTCCCCCCCCCCGGTCGATTTCACTCAAAATCTAATCAGCTTCAAGGCAAATGAAGACAAGCTCAAGCACAAAATTTTAAGTACGCCCACACACACGCACACGCACGCACACCCACACGCACACACACACGAACACGCAAATGCACATCCACACCCACACCCACCTCCACACGCACACGCCCACGCACACGCGCACGTACACGCACACGCACACGCACACGCACACGCACACGCACACGCACACGCACACGCACACGCACACGCACACGCACACGCACACGCACACGCACACGCACACGCACACGCACACGCACACGCCACGCACACGCGCGACACGCACACGCACACGCACACGCACACACACACGCACACGCACACGCACACGCACCCGCACACGCACACGCACACGCACACGCACACGCACACGCACACGCACACGCACACGCACACGCACACGCACACGCACCGCACACGCACACGCCACGCACACGCGCACACGCACACGCACACGCACACGCACACGCACACCACACACACACACACACACACTACACACACACGCACACACGCACATTCAAACAACATGGCTGATCTTGGCGAAACTTGGGCCAAAAGTTGTAAAATGAGCTAAGTCGATTGCATAACCTTTTATACCCACATATGTACATGTAGATTGGAAGTTAAAAAGTGAACTGTCCCTAAAAGTAGCGCTGAACGGACTACCCACATTCCTATCGTAAGAAGAAATAAAAGACGACCTAAAATTATACGAAGTCATCAAATGCACCAGGATGGTAGATAGGGAACGGAAATCAATGCCTCTAGTAGCCATCGAGGTGCCACAAAATATAATATATATATATATATATATATATATATATATATATATATATATATATATATATATATATATATATATATATATATATATATTCCCTGAAACAATGCTTCCACCTGGAAACCACAGTCGAAGCGATGTACAGAAAGAGGTCGGTAGGACAATGCCATCGGTGCCAAAAATATGGACACTCACAAAACAACTGTAAAGCAGAATAAAGATTCTTTAAATGTGGAAAATCGCAAACACATTTGTGCGAGAAACCGAAATTAATCCCGGCAAGTTCTACAAATTACAATAGCCCGCACCCGCTAATAATCAGTATTCAAGGCAAACCTTGAAAACCATGTGACTCAAAACAGGCAACTGCACCCGTCAAGAACCTACAGTTAAGCATTAAAAATAACTACAGATCAAGAAAACACCTTAGACACCAACACAATCACCGCACAGGCAAGTACATCCAAGAATACAACACAAGAACACCACGAGACCAGGTAACCTCATTAATAGTAAAACCATCTGTTAAATTCTGTCAACTAAATCCAATATAATCACAATCACTCCAATTCGTAAACACACCTAAAGAAAGTATCCTCATGACAAACAGAGCAAGAATCTCGCAAAACATAACCATTTTCTACTGACCACCCAGTTCCACCTACACATAAAATAAGCATTATCCCAGTACCTATCCACCAACAACATTGGTATCATGCTAATAGGAGAAACGCATCTCAAACCCAACCACACACCAAACTCCCACACTACAAATTTATAATTATATATATATATATATATATATATATATATATATATATATGTAATGATATTAAACATCTATGCAAAATTTTTGACGTATCCAACTTCGGGGATAAAGTTCAAATTAAATAAAAAATAACGACAGGATATGTTTCCCCACATTTGTACAACATAATTTGTGATGTTTATTAACTTAGTGGAATATTTAATATTATATATATTTGTCCTCGACTGGCAACTCAGGGGATAGGGTTCAATGAATTAGTTTTGTGATGATATTAAATAAAACATGCCTATCAAAATTTTTAAAAAATAAGTCAATTACTGTCTTGAAACTAAATTTCAATTTAACTAAAGTTGTTTTATTCAAACACCTCGTATTATAAGCAATTATGCAACACATTGCTCGTATGCGGATATCTGTTTGTAAATAATGATGTTAAATATGTGTATTGTGTGTTCCATTGCTGAACAACAAAATAAATTACTGTTACTGTAAGTATAATTTGATTTTTTTTTAAACTGAAGTAATATTATTATATAGGTACTTATTGATTCGCGTTCGTACTCGCTGACTGGTATCTAATTTGTTCAAATTCCTTACACATCTAAACATCGATGATACTCACAGTTCATAACATAATCTAGATTGCTAATATGAGATTCATATAAATTACAGCGTTATTAATCTTCCTTCTGTTGCGGAAATCTCCAATTGTTGAAGTCTCGTTCTCCAAATCAGCTGTATTGTGGATCCTACGAAGTATGTTGACACAACAGTGATTGCTATCGGCCATGAGCTTCTTCAGGTACGTTACTTTTAACTTTTAATAAGAGACTCTTAAGAAAATTTTCAAATATAGTATCATTCTTTTCTAATCCATCAATTTTGATTGGACCTTATACACTATACAAACAAACATCAATCTTAATTCTGATTGGTTGATTATATTTCTGAAATTTACAATTTATTAATTTTATAAATATATTTGCTATACAAGGATACATCTTAAAAATATTATAAGCACTAAATTCTACGTCAAATTTCCTTTAAAATGATACCACATTTGCCCTATTTCGCTTTTAACCTACTTTGCTATGATAATTATACTATTTATGCATTTTCACAGACAGAAATTTACTTACATCTGACTTATTCTAATCTCCACAGGACAACTATGGTCATATTTGGATTATCTGACCCGAAAAACATAGAGCTACACTAACTATAACTTCAACACTGTCAACAATGTAAAATACTGTCTGACAATCGGAGTCCATACGTCCATAACCTATCTTCTCAACACATTTAGTTAATTTGCACCAGAGTGTTAATTTATGTGGCTACGCTTCCTTTTAACACAACTGTAAGTTACTTTTACACAAATTGTTCAGTATTATTCTTCATAATTTCATAAATTATATGAATCTTTCTGAAATTGTCTTTATCGTTAACTTTAATCACACAATTTATTTCATCAACATGTTATATAATACATACTATTTTCTTTTATTTTAGAACTGAAGCAGATTATGCTACCAGAATGGACTTTACCTTTTCCAAATGGATATGATGAAAAATATTAAAGAAAATACATAATTTATATCTTGCGAAGGTGATCGGAAACTGTCAATGTGAAAATTCTGTTGTACAACCATGATTAAAATGCAACAATTGTAAAACTTGAATAATTTAGCTCACAATGAGATGTACAACTACATATGTGCTCATTTATATCTTATTATGAATCTATGTAACTTGCGATTTTACATGTATGTTTATCTAATTTCATCACACCAACTCTAATTTTATAATAATCTTTTTTTCTTTATAACCATAATATTTAACACTCATCACACGCACCACTACCAACAACGCGCAATGATAAACTACAAAGAACAGCAATAGAAGTCCACACCAAACAACAGCACATACACATCTACTCAGAATATTACCCACCATACAAGACAAACGAATCACTCTACCACCCCAATGCATTTGACAAATTATTAAAAACCAAACAACTGACTCTCATCACAGGAAACCGTAACTCAGAATGAAACAGGAGGAAAGAAAATACAAGAGGGTTATACCTGAAGACATGCATGGACAGCAAAAACATAATAATAATCGGGGGACAAGACGTACTAGACATTATGATCCGGTCCAACATCAGCCAGGATTACCACATAGCTACGATAACAGAATTATCTTCACATCACTTAGAGGAAAAATAAAAATAGCATTAGAGAACTACCACTGAATGTACCTTATTCAACACACACTCCCAATACATACATATAATAGACAAAATAAATAAAAAAAATAAAGCACGGAAAAAATACTTCCACACACCCACACAATACTTAATATACTTACAAATAACGTAAAAAATGAACTCGAAGCTTACAAAAACGAGCAATGGGAAACAAAATTGGAAAACTATAACATACCAATCCATATAGAACATGACAAAATCAGTGGGACAATCATACGCAAAAGTACGACCTATAAAACAACATAACAAATATGCATTAATCGATGTCCAAAAAGCCAATACGATCTCTGGCGCCATGAAAGAGCAATTTAAACCAAACCCTCCATCGTCACTAGAACACAACCATTTCATAGAACAAATAGAATTACAAATAAAACATATACAAAACCTTCAAGACAATCCTCAACACACAGAAGTCACCAATCAAGAAATAGAAAACATCACTGCACCACTTCCACTAAACAAAGCAGTAGGACCGGACAAAATTATAAATAGGAAACTTAAGATTCTACCACCAATAGCAATAGAGTACATAACCCAAACAACAAACAAAGTTGACCAACTGAAGCACTTTCCACATACATGGAGAGTCGCGGACACCATACCGATTCACAAAACCGGAAAGCCAAAAGACAACCCACATAGCTACAGATGATCAGTCTGCTAAATAAAAATCTAAAATAATAGAAAAATCCATATTAATAAGACTATCACGTCACAACAAAAATAGTAGTAAGCTACGACCGTGGTCTTCTTAGACGTAAAAAAGCCTTTGGTAAGGTATAGCACGAAGGTCTCCTCCACAAAATGACACATCCCCGTCGCCTTCATCAATGAATCCAATCATACATAAAAAAGAGCATTCTGGATATAAATCAACAACGAAAAGTCCACACCAAGAAACATAAAATCAGGGGTTCCACAAGGCTCGCCTAGCAGTAAGTAAATTACAAAAGGCGTTATACTCCACAACAAAATGGTTCTTTAACTGGCGCATCAAAATAAACGAAGCTAAGACCATAGCAATACGCTTTATGTAGAAACGAATGAAACCAACAAAAAATCTAAAAATCAACGGCAAAGCAATACACTGCGAAATACCTAGGGTATGGACTTCAAACTCATTTTCACACTACAGCTAGCCAACATCAGAAAAATGATTGGACAAGTGGTAGCACACCTGTACCCTTTCCTAACCCACAAAAACAAACTGCACCACCAAACCAAAATCCTTATCGTAAAAACAGTAGTGATACCTTCAATGACATACGCTGTAACGCTATGGTCGCAAACCTCAGACACAAATATCAAAAAACTACAAGCGCTGCAAAACAAAATACTAATAATCACAAACGCACCCTGGTACATGAGGAACAAACAATTACGTAACTACCTACAAATTCCCACAATAAAAAAATCGTCAGGCAATAGAAGGAATAATGAACAACCCACGGACAAAAACTCGGAAACTAAACAATAAAAGATATCGTCAAAATCACAGAATATAAATACACCAAATACTAACACAAACAGTACACTAATTTAAAGTTAATGAGAAAAGGAGACAGACGTCTTTATCTCGACTCTCATCAAGCTGTCGAGGAACCCAAAACTAATATTTCTAGTTTTAGTTCAATTTAGAATCTTTGACTGATTACAACTACTTGCTCTTTAGAAAGGAAAGTTAAAAATTAAATGAATCGCAAAAGGTATATCAAACTCACAAGAAGTTACACATATGTGTGTATCTCCACGGTATAAATATTGCGCGTCGTATTGTTACTGAGTTAGGAATTTACTTTACAATCATTGCTCTAAATAATGTATCACAAATTTTAAATGGATTTACACAATTGTCCTCCAATTAAAAAACAACAGTGTTAACATTTGTATTCAAATTTAATCAAATGTTAATTTGAGTGTTAATCTTCAAGCGGAAAATAGGAAAACAACATCACAAAGCTATATTATGATTCTGTCACTTTTCATTTTGAAGGTTAAATAATTCTTATCATATTATTTTCTAAGGCAACAGTGTACGAAGTAAAGTATAACATGCAAATACGTAGACCGAATAACACGTAATGGCCATTACTGCCCGGCTAGACGGAATAACAACAAGCATGATCCGGTTGAGAGCAAGCTCGTTTAAATAGCCTTTTTAAAATGATGTAAACTTCCAGTTGACAAAATACACTTCATCCTAACGGACCTTGTTATTCTGTATCAGCTATTTTCAATTTATTGCTTTTCTTAAAAGTGAACTTAATAACTACGAAGACTTTGTAAGTATGTTGATTAATTCTCTAATCTAAAAAGGTACTTTATGTTAATTATTAATTAGATCCGATTGGAATCCATGTTAAGAGAAGTATGACATCAGGTTTAGGATCATGTTAAATCCTGTCGTCACTGTGAATATAAACCCTCTATCCACCCCAACGCTGTACCATCTAAACCAATTCAAATCGAATCCAATCTGCCTCGTTAGGAGCCTCCCATGTCTGTTTAAAATCACCCTCTACCTTAAACGATCGTTGATCAGGACCTAATTTGGTTCTTGTCCTCTAAATAAAGCTGATTACAGTTAAACTCCCTCGGAATAACGCAGTACGACAACTGTATAATTTACAATCAATCGAGATTTTCACCCAAACTTTTTTCCTAATATCTTTACTGCTTTTTCAACGTACTGTATTAAAAATATTGCAAACATATTTTACGCTTAATAATCGGTGAAAACTTTTCCAAGTAAATCCGTTAACGACCAATACTATATCGAATTTGCTTGGAAAATTTAATAAGAATATTGCGGTGAAAAGATTTCTCAGTTCGTTAAACAACATATGAAAAAAAAACTTTAAAAAGGAAAATCACTTTAGCTTAAGTAAACTACATTATTAACTGTATAGATCGTACTAATGCTGGCAATTTCGTTGTTAATATACACTACTTGATAACGCAATACATTAATGTTTAGCATCAATCAAGATTAATTAACTTTGGTAACAAGTAATTCGTTAGTTCATGACAATTTAATTTTGTAGACTTTGTCCCACATAGACGGGTTTAGTGTCTTCAGGCAGAAAATACACAAGTAAATACTCTACTAAATAGAACCTTTGCTTTCATGAAAAGTTCATGTTAGGTAATGAAATACAAATAGTATCTTCTGAAGTAAAGACTGTCATAATGATGTCATATTGATAATTTAAAAATAGAATGATTAAATAGATATCAGTGTACGAGAGTGCTGAGATATGGTTCTTAGTTATAGTATTTTTTCCATAAATGATGATATTAAACGTAATTCCATGCAATTGATAGCATTCACATTTATTTTATATTGAACTTGAATGGAGTAGAAGGTTTATAACTTTGTAATGATACAAGAGAGGTTAGATTCTTGTAATAATAAAATTAGACGTATTCTTCTAATAATAAATCAAAATGTAAAATATAAAGAAGAATTAATATATTTATTATAGTAGGTTAAGTTGCTTAAAATTTCCAACATGTGACCGAAGTAAAACATTGAATAATAACCGTATATAATATTTAGCTTCCAAAACAGCGCAGCGATCTAAGTGAGGAATATAAGAATAAACGAAAATATAAACTTGAATCAAGTTGATCGTGGTAATGCACAATAACTATATTGTATACCGGGTGTCCATTTAGTGTGTAATTGTCCGATTATGGGCTCCCAGACTACTTGTCCGAAAAAGCTTCCCAAATAGACTAAAAGTTGCACATTTTAAAAATATTTTCATATACACAGGGTGATTCAGGAAAATGTGGGCAACCAAACGTGATCTTGTTTAAATGGAACACCCTGTATATTTTCCCACCATCGAATAACTCGTGAAATTATGCGTACATTCGACGTGTAATTCATATCCCTAACTTCAGCGGTTTTCGAGTTATTCGCATTATTTCAAAATTTTTGAAAGTACATGTTGTCAAAGAAATTAGTGTACCGTGGAAGTTATTGTAGAAATAAATATGATTTTCTGAGGTGTTAACGTCTGAGTACGGCCCTACTAAGAACCATTCCCAATACCCGAAAATATTCTACAGGGCGTCCGAAAAATGTGGTTCAAAGTTTGACATCACAAATATCGGAAAACACATTTTTTTCAAATGGAAACCACCATTTTTTATGTCACTAGTGAATTCTCCTTTAAAAATCAATAGGAAAGTATCTGACATGTCCTATACCTAAAATAAGTAGTTTTTGATTTATTCGATAAAAAACAATTTTTTTTTACAAAACGTATTAGGAAGACCCTTTTTTTGTATAGTAAGCTATGAGGATTGGGATAACAAGTTTCACGTTTGAATTGCTTCTGTGACCATCTAATGGGTGCTTTCGCAGCTGAATAAAAAAATATTTGCATGCAGTACATTATTATGACATCATGAATTTTCTCTCTCAAAGGTGGTGCTTCATTCGCATTTGGACACTAAATACTTTTACAGTCCACTACGTAATTAGGAGCATACAATTATTAATTTATTTTGTATCTACAAATATTCAGTAACAAAGTTAAAGTTAAATTCTTCAATAACAAGGTAATATGAAAGATGACAAACATGAAAACAAAATCAGACAGTTCATACCTATTTTGAAGATGCTAACTCGGTTAACTTAACCCGCGTCGGAATTAGTGTAGTGTTTTATGGATAATTCTCTTATTTTGTTCCCATATTAATTGGTCCAGCTAATAAGCAAATTATAACATATGTTCAAAATATCGTCCATTTTGATACAGGCAAGCTTGAAGTCTATTCCGAAATGAAGTTCTGACATTATGTAACATTATAGGTATAATACTTTGAAAGGCCTCCGTGATACGATTTTTCATGTATTCTCTCGTGGTAGTCGGTGTTTTATAAACTCCAGATTTTACAAACCCCCAGAGGAAAAAATCGAAACTCGTAAGGTCTGGCGATCGAGCGGGCCAAGCTACAGGACCACCTCTACCGATCCATTTTTCTGGAAATAAAGCAGTTACATGCTCACGGACTTGTCTATGGTAGTGAGATGTTGCACGATCCATTTGAAGCCGCATCTGTTCTCTTATTTCCTCCGGAATATGTAGAATAAGAGGCGGAAAGTCTTCATTCAACAAATTGTAAAAAACCGTTTTCGCGGGCCTTAAAGAAATGCGGTCCTATAACATAATTTACAACAATACCTCCCCAGACATTTAAACTCCATTGCTGTTGAAAATGATTTACATGTACTAAATGTGGATTGTCCGTGGCGTAGTAATGATAATTATGTCTATTAATGAATCCATTTCGATGGAATGTACATTCGTCTGTAAATAATATGTAGAATGGAAACTGATTATTTTCCTGTAATTTAATTTGCATCGATCGACAAAACTTAATTCGTTGAATGTAGTCATCAGCGGAGAGGCATTGATGGAGTTGTACATAATAGGGATGTAGTTCATTCTTTTTGACATTTAGATACGGAGGATTTTCCAATATCTAGAATCCTGCTAACTTGTCGTACACTTATTTCTGGAGTTTCGACCACGGGTAATGTAATATCCAATTCATTTTTTTCATGAAAAGCAGATCTGCTTCTTGTTTTTTCTCATAGTTTGCGTTGGCTGTTCTTTCAAAGCGGTGTTTCAATTATTCAAAACACTTTACCTGGGGATGTCTTCTATCTGGATATTTTTGAACGTAGAGTCCTGACGCTAACAAACAATTTCCATCACTTTCTCCTATTGCATACGTCATGCTCACAAGTTGTTGTCTTGAATAATTTATTTGATTCATTGTTTTACTAACACGTACAAACAACTTAAATTAACGAAGTTTATAACAATAATGCCATTTTGGATGACAAGTAAATAGCAGTGTTTTTCTCGGCGAATTTCATTGGCGCATGCGGGTACAGAATGTCAAACAGAACTATCAGTTGAAAGGCAAATGTTTATAATTTGTTAAGGTTATTTTTTGAGAACACACTTCAAAAGTCGTATTAGTGTTAAGATTTATGAAAATGAGTGCCTAAAATAAGAAAAATATATCGTTTAAAGGAAAAGGGCGCACCTGGTACATCTGTTTCCAGCAGTTGTACTTTTGTTACAGGTAATGAGGAAGCCATACTTCTGAAAAAAAATTAGATGGATGTCTGTGTTGAAAATTCAAATAGTCCTAGTAGCTGTAGAATAATTGTTTGCAAAATAATAAATAGTTCAGAATATAGATAAAACATCTTTTAATCTTAAATCTATTTGCGATTTAACAATCTGTTTATCTAGCCAAATACCTTTTAAAATGTAATTAAACTTACCTTAATATTATTTAAGCGATAAAACCTCTAATCACTTCTAATGTGTTTTAAATTTCTGGTTTAGGTTAACTGAAATTGATAACTGATAGTCAAAACTGTACCCACCAATGCGCAAGTCGCGCGAGAAAAACATCCCCATAATAAACAAAATGTCATGTTAGGAAAACAACCATTCCGCAGCCTTTTCTGCAAAACTGCACATTTAAAACGAGAAAATTCATGATGTCATGTACTGCATGCAAGTATTTTTTTATGCAGCTGCGAAAGCACCCATTAGATGGTCACAGAAGTAATTCAAACGTAAGAAACTTGTTATCCCAATCCTCATAGCCTACTTTACAAAAAAAGGACTTCCTAACTCATTTTGTAAAAAAAAATTGGTGTTTATCGAATAAATCAAAAACTGCTTATTTTAGGTATAAGGCGTGTCAGATACTTTCCTATTGATTTTCAAAGGAGAATTCACTAGTGACTTAAAAAATGGTGGTTTCCATTTAAAAAAATTGAGTCTTCCGATATTTGCGATGTCAAAGTTTGAACCAAATTTTTCGGATGCCCTGTACAATATTTTGTGTCCCCGGATTGACTGCACGACTCTTTTAAAAGCCAAACAATTTGTATATGTAATTTGAGCTTCTGGGTCCAGCCCTGCTTGGTTTGGAACTAATTTGTGACAGAATTTTAGTTTCGAAAACTCACGTGTGCTTTGGAAATTTGAAAAAAAAACGAATTTTCACTCTAGCAAAATTACTTTTCTGTAAGAGATACGACAAAACGATACTAAAAAAAATCGTTCAGAATGAAAAATTACAAATGTATACAAAATTTCAAGTCTCTAGGTCAACTTTGATTTTTTTGTTATAACGAAATTTGATCAGAATAGAAAATAATATTAATCTTAAAATTCGGACGCCCCGTAAAAAATACGACATATTTCTGTTAACAAAAGTTGTTCCTTATTAAAGTGTACCCGCTGTATCAATTTCGACAGTGACCAGATCAGTTTGAAATTTTCGGTTTTTAAATGTTTATGTCAAGATACAACAGAATAGTGTGAAGTGTCAAATCACTACTTTAATAATAAATAGGGATAAAAGAAACTGAATATACCACTTGTGTCCCTTTTGCTGTTATTTTATTCTGTAATAGTCAAAAGTGTTACGGTATTGGTGAGAGATCGATTTCTTCTGTAATTAAGCTTTTTAATGAAAATTAAGTGTAGATAATTTAAAAAAAATCAAGAAATCTCTGTATGAAAATGATGCAGCAACATTTATAACATTAAATTCGGTAGAAAACGATCCAAAAATGTTATTGAGAAAGCGAAATAATAGTTCAGGTATAAGCAGAGCACATTTCCAAAGAATTTATAAAAGTTGTAACATCCATGCATTTAAAGCACAATATCTTCATACGCTAGAAGATGGTAATGAAGGTAAAAGATTAGATTTTTGCTTGTCTTTGGGAGAAGAAATCTTGAACAACCTACATTTTCATGAGCAGATAATATTTTCAGGCGAATCTACTTTTACAACATTTGGCGTCCCTTCGCCTCAGAATTGTAGATTTTGAAGCGAAAAAATCCACAATATCAAATTAATTCCAGAAGCCAATACTTTAAAAAATAAATGTCTGTTGTGCAGTATCATGTAGACTTATTGGGCCATTCTTTATTGAAGGAAACTTTAATCAAAATGTGTACACGATGATTCTTGGAAAGTTTGTTGATGTACTTCCCTTACAAATATGCCAGACCAGTTATTTTCAGCATGGCGGCTGCCCTGCCCATTCTACTCGTCCCGCTTCCAGCTGGTTAAATAAACAGTTTCGCGAAAGATGGATTTGGAGAAACCGAAGAAGATTTTTGTGGCCTCCAAGGTCACCTAATCTTACTATTATGGATTTTTTTGTGTGGGGCAGATTAAAACAATTAGTTTACGTTGAAAGATTTCCAAATGATGTTGAATAGTTGAAAAATAGGATTAAAACGCTACCGCAACAATTACCTTGTTACAGATACAAAATTCTTATAAAGAATTACGTATTGAACGTTGTGGAAACTTAAGAGGTGTTATAAGTTACAGTAGATAGGTAATTTTGCATAATTGTTTTATTATTGTTGAAGGATGATTATCCAAAAAAAAAAGTTTCTTTCATTTTCCACAGGGGTTTATTTCATGGAATCTGCGAGGGAAATGTTGTACATTAACATAATTTTCGATTCTGATCAAATTTCGTTAATCACTTAAAAATAACTGAAAAAATAAAAGTTGGCCTAGAGACTTTTGATCTCTGAATTTTGAATTCATATGTAATTTTTCATTCTGAACAAATTTTTTAGTAACATTTTGTCGTATCTCTTACAAAAAAGGACTTTGACTAGTGTGAAAAAAAATTTGTTTCAAAATTTCCAAGGCACACGTGATTTTTCGAAACTAAAATTCTGTCACAAATTAGTTTCTCAAACCAAGCAGATATATATATATATATATATATATATATATATATATATATATATATATATATATATATATATATATCTGCATGTGTGTGTGTGTGTGTGTGTGTGTGTGTGTGTGTGTGTGTGTGTGTGTGTGTGTGTGTGTGGTGTGTGTGTGTGGTCGTGCGTACGTGCGTACGTGCGTACGTGCGTGCGTGCGTGTGTCGTGTGTGCGTGTGCGTGTGTGCGTGTGTGCGTGTGTGCGTGTGTGCGTGTGCGTGTGTGCGTGTGTGCGTGTGTGCGTGTGAGTGTGTAGGCGCGCGCGCGCGTGTGTGTGTGTGTGGGTGTGTGTGTATACATACAGAGTGGACCAAAAGTTTGGACTCGCCCAATTATCTCGTAAATTGTTAGTCCGAATTGTACAAAATTTGGGATAAGTCTATTTTGGGATACGGAGATTCCAGATTTGACATTTGCAATGTTGCCAGATTTGCCGTTTCTCTGATATTATTAGGCACTTTGGTTTTTTTAAACACACCACCCTGTATATGCAGTCATTATTAGAATCTCCTCTTCACTACGAGTTCAACCATATGTAAGACTTATGATTTTATGTAGTCTAGAAGGTCTTAAATACATAAAATAGATGTCTGGGAACATCTAATTGTATCAATAAATTTTTTAATGCAAACTGTTTTCAACTACATTAAAACGTAACAATTGAAAGAATACAACATTTTTAACATAATGATATATGTGAGAGTAGCAGTACCCTAATCGATAGTAGAATGCGTCTACCACATTTCTCCATGATTATCTAGAAATTAATCGAAATTCATAGATAATTCGTTTCCTTAGCTTTGCAAGACTTGCTAGTTTAGTTTTGTAAACTGAATGTTTCAAGTATCCCCAATAAAAATAATTTTTAGGATTGAAATCAGGTGGAGGCCATTTAATATATCATCTAAATAACACCAAAATGTGCTGGAGCAAGTTTCTCAGTGTAGGTAGAATTTAATTTCTAAGTTGCATTTCGTACTTATCTGACGTTAAGTTCTCTTCGATAAAGAATGACCCAATTAACTGAGTACCCACTATACCTGACCATATATTTAATTTTTGTGGTCTTTGAGTAAGGTTTTCACGCATCCAGTGTGGATTTATGTCACTCCAGTACCTTAAATGTTGTTAACGGAATTTCCGTCATTTTCAATTTTACCCATCATTACCTCAGTAAACTCTAATCTACAGTCGAAGTCATCTTCACTTAATTCTTGCAATAAATGAATTTTGTATGGCTGGAAATTATTCTTATATAATACATGTGAGACAGAAAAATGGCCCATATCGTGTAATTGTGCTACCCCACGTGAGGATGTAAGTGGATCTTCAACGAAACTCTTCATTATATTTAAAGCTTTGTTGTCATTTATAACTGCTTTTGATCTACCTGATCGGTATTTACCTTTTACTCCTCCAGAGTCCTCCAAGCGCTATACATGGTGTTAAAATCACAGCATTCTGTATTTATAAACATTCAAGCTTCTTCGAATCTACATATTTTGCACTCTTTTATGTGTTTAACACCTTCTAGACTACATAAAATCATGAGTGTTACATATGGTTGAACTGCATATACAGGGTGATCTATTTAAAAACCAAAGTGACTAATAATATCAGAGAAACGGAAATTTGGCAACATTGCAAATGTCACATCTGGAATCTCCGTATCCCAAAATAGGCTTATCCCAGATTTTGTACAATTCGGACAAGCAATTTACCAGACAATTAGGCGTTTCCAGACTTTTGGCCCACTTTATATATATATATATATATATATATATATATATATATATATATAAAACACGTTTTATGTTACTCATAGTCCCTAGCACGCGCAAGCACCATAACCGAGAGATCAATAAATGATTATAGATACATCTGAAGGATTATGTTGAATGTTGAAAAATATACGAACAAGAAGAAACGCTGCTATTGGGACAACACACGCATATGCGGTGAGCTTATAAAATTATAAGACTTTTTTTCAAGCGCTGTAGTGGTATTTGTTTAAATATACCCCACATTACTTGTGTATAATAATCGGTTAAATTTAAACGGTTGGACAGTGTCTTGGTTATTCATGGCTCTTTGTAATATTTGTAGTGTAGCACAGTCTGTAAGTAGCTGTATGTATTGTTGTTCCTTAGTATATGAATCCCACGCCTCCTGCAAAAAAATATACACATAACTTTACGGTTATCTAGCATCTGTTTTAGTTTTTTGGTTATGTGGTTCTACTATGCCGCCATTACAGTGCTTGCTGCTTACTCTCTTGCATGTCATGAGTAACGTAGGTTTAATGCCCGTTATAATATGTTACCATTATAGCGCTCCAAAAATGCTAATGCTGCTGCAATATGCTTTGCGTGTGTTTCGCAGTACGCATTTTCAGTGCTCGTGTCACGCTCACTTTACAATTATAAATTTTTGTAAAATGAGTGACCTATCTAGAAAGTGAAAGCCATCTATTTTTACAGATTTTCGTTCACCGATGGTCTTCAATTTGCTATTTGTCGTGATCGTTTGTTCTGCCCATGTTAAATTGTTTACATCATTTTATTATTTCGTCACTTTTTGCATTTTTACCCCAGCTTCATGGGTTGTCTGATCTTTTTAATTACTAAACTTTGGTGCGGTAGTATTTAATTGACCGTGATTGATGAAAAAAGATTTTCAAAATTCAACTTTGAGGGCCTGTCACTTTGTAGCCATACATTTTAGAGAAAAATTTTATCTGTCTTTCTATCTTCAATTTATGTGTAGAATATATACTTGAAGCAGGGGTACTTTTTGGTTCACATTGTAAATATATATATATATATATATATATATATATATATATATATATATATATATATATATATATATATATATATACAGGGCAGGGCGAATCTTATCTAATCCGCCAAAATTAAAGGAGTACTAGAACTCATCGTTCTAAGCAAAAAAGTTCATATGTACATGTGTCCGGAAATGCTTCGTTTCCGAGATACAGGGTGTCAAAGTTGAAAAAAGAAATCGCGTTATCTTCAATATCTTTCGACTGTTTCGAAATCATTTCATGAAATTTTGTGTACGGGGGTTTTTTAGGATGACAAATTCAAATTTTTCCACTTAGTTGTGATATTTAGAGGGCGCCAGCGGCAACCATTTCGACCCATTTAAATCATTCAACTTTTTTGTGCTACACTGTATGCCATTTCGAACTAGAAAAATCGATTCTCCTATCTTTTCTGAAAAAAAAGGTATATATTAGTGAAGTCGCTAGGAGCAACCCTTTCCGAGAAAAACGCATTTAAAACTCACAATGTTTATTTATTTAAAACTAACTTTTGTAAGGAGCACTAAAATATCCAACATTAAAGAAAGAAAAAGAAAAGAGATTAATATTAAAAGTAAACATTTTCTTTTGAGAACAACTGTTCAAAATGCTTGCAGTTAACTTCAATACATTTATCAATACGTTTATTAAAAGATTGCCTTATTTTAAAGAAAATATTCTTATTTCGGAATGATTCGGCCGCATTTACAATTTTGTACCATAATTCTTCTCGGTTGTTTATAACTCCGGTGTGCACTGATGATTTCATATCACCCTAGAAACAAAAGTCCATTGGGTTGAAATCAGGATTTTCTGCTACGATTTCTTCTTCCTGATCTACAGTAATGGTACGCTTGGGTCCCATGAAATCCCTTTTGGGACGAAAAGTACCAGTTTCGCCAAGTCTATTAAAAAGTTGTTGAAACAGTTCAATTCTAAATATCGTCTATGCGCTCTACGCCCAACAAAATTTTCTTGTGCGTAAACGCAAATCATATCACGCGTTTCTGAATTTGAAAATAAATTATGTCTAGGCATTCTATCGAATTTAATTATGGACTTTTTATTAAAATTTTATTACCAATGAACGTGATGAAAGTGGCAGAAACATAAGCAAACAAGTAAGTTACTTAGTGACAATTAAGAATCCCTATCGATAAACCTGTCAAAAAATACCCTCCGAAAATGTGTATGCATCATGAGCTCTAAATTCGTTTTTCACGGAAGGAGTTGCTCCTAGCGACTTCACCAAATACTTTTTTTAGCAGAAAAGATAGGAAAATCGATTTTTCTAGACCAAAATGGCATACAGTGTAGCACAAAAAAATTGTAACGATTTAAAGGGGTCGAAATGGTTGCCGCTGGCGCCCTCTAGAAACCACAACTGAATGGACCACAAATTTGAATTTGACATCCCAAAAAACCCCCGTATGCAAAATTTCATGAAATTATTTCGAAACAGTCGAAAGATATTGAAGAAAACGCGATTTCCTTTTTCAACTTTGACACCCTGTATCTCGGAAACGAAGCACATCCGGGCTCATCTACATATGAACTTTTTTGCTTAGAATGATGAGTTCTAGTACTCTTTTAATTTTGGCGGATTAGATAAGATTCACCCTGTATATATATATATATATATATATATATATATATATATATATATATATATATATATATATATATATATATACAGGGTCCAGCAACAAGAGCACCTTCTTCTATATCTTCCGTTTCATATAAGCTAGATTAATAAAATTTGGGATAGGGTTATAGTTTAGTTGTGTGCATACTTTAAAATTATTCACGTGTATACAGGTTGTTTATTTAAAGATGACCAAACTATAATAAAAAAAATTTAAATGGAACACCCTGTATGTTATTACTTTTTGGAATTCTACACATTATTCCTAACAAATTCGTAATATATTTCCCTATCCCTAAATATAGCCGTTTTTGAGTTATGTCGATTTTTATAAAAAAAATTGAAATTACAGAGATAGTTTTGAAAATGTACCTCCTTAACCGTTGAAAAACAAAAGTTATCTAATTTATATCAGAACAAGTACACAGATAGAGCTTTCTTATAATGCAAAGAAAATGTCATAATTACATACAGGGTGCTTACAATTAACTTACCAATCAGACATTATTCCAGCTAGTAAAAGTTTACTTTTTCAAATAGAACACCCTGTATATTATTCCGTTTTTGGTTTCTACATATTAACCCTTATCAATTCGAAATACAATTCCCTATCGCTAAATATAGCCGTTTCTGAATTATTTTCAATTTTTCAAAGTGTATAAAATTAATGAAACATTTTTTTAAATCCATGGCCTCGTATAAATAGAAAAAAAACAGTGGAAAATAATTATATTGCAAATTAAAAAACGCAACAGAAACTAATACACTATAATTATTAAAATTATTTCTAAAAATGGAAAACTAGTAAAGTTAAAAAAAAAAATAATTTAACGCTAATCATTAGCGATAATGATTTATAATAATTGTTCAAAATGTTGTCCGTTTTCTCGGATGCAGACCTGAAGTAGATCTTTAAAAGATTGTTCAACTCCACGCAACAACTCAGAAGTAATGCTATGAAAAGGCTGTGTTATACGATTATTCATATGTTCGGCAGTGGTTGGTGGTTCCCTATAGACAATACTTTTTATGTATCCCCATAAAAAGAAATCTATTCTTGTCAGATCAGAGGACCTAGCTGGCCACCTCACAGGTCCATTTCGCCCAATCCATTTATTTGGAAAGACTCTATTGAGATAATCTCTTACAACTGCAGAGTAGTGAGCAGGAGCGCCATCATATTGATACCACATTGTGGCTCTAATATCAAGAGTGATATTTTCTAATAAGCCCGGTAAATCGTTACGCAAAAAGTTAAGGTACTTCTCACCATTCAAGTGTCCATCAAAAAAGAATGGACCAATGACATAATCCCCACCGATGGCATCCCAGACACTTAAAGACCACTTATGTTGATTATCAACTTGTATTAATTAATGTGGATTTTCTGAGAAATAATAATGAAAATTATGTGTATTAACAAATCCATTCTTATGAAATGTTAATTCGTCTGTCCATAAAATATTATTAAAAAATTTGGGTTTTGAGTAATATTTTCTCTGGCCCAGTTACAAAATCTTACTCGATGATCGAAGTCTGCATCGCTCAATTCTTGGTGTAACTGAATATGATAGGGATGTAAGCGATTCTTCTTTAAGAGACGGTCTACTGATCTCTCATTTATACCAACTATTTCACTTATATCCTTTTGGCTTCTGTGATGATCCTCTTCGATGGCGAGAAGAACCCTTAATTCACTATCTTCATTTGTAGAAGGTTTAACACGTTCATGTTTGGAGTAATTGGCACATGAAGTTGCAGTAAATCTACTCATAACTTTCTGAAACGATCTTGCGTTTGGATGTCTTCTATCTGCATATCTTTCAGCATAAATTCTGCTGGCCAATAAACAGTTTCTTTCTGCAGAACCCAACACGAATATCATATCAACTAACTCATTTTGTGTAAAATTCATTTAATAAAAATCTTTGATTACTAACAAGACTCGTAAATGGTTAACTACAGATTTATTTATTTACGTCAAACATTCAATTTTTATAAGAAGCACACTTGATTTTAGAATTTTACTTGAAATTGAAGTAAATATTTGTCAAATTCTTGTTAACATGCAATGCCTCCAGTACAAAAATTGTAATTAGTCTTCTGTCATAATATATTAGTTTCTGTTGCGTTTTTCAATGTATAATACAATTGTTTTATGGTCTCCTTTTTTATCTATACGAGGCCATAGATTGAAAAATGTTTCAATAATCTTATACATTTTGAAAAATAGAAAATAATTCGGAAACGGCTATATTTAGGGATAGGGAGTTGTATGGCCAACTGATAAGGGTTAATATGTAGAAACCAAAAATGTAATATTATACAGGGTGTTTTATTTGAAAAAGTACACTTTTACTACTTCGAGTAATGGTTGATTGGCAAGCCAATTATAAGCACCCTGTATGCAATTATGTCATTTTCTTCACACTAAAAGGAAGCGCTATGTGTGTACTTATTCTCATATAAATTAGATAACATTTATTTTTCAACAGTTAAGGAGGTACATTTTCAAAGCAAACTCTGTAATTTCAATTTTTTTTTAGAAAAATCGACATAACTCAAAAAGGCTATATTTAGGGATAGGGAAATATATTGCGAATTTGTTAGGAACAATGTGTAGAATTCAAAAAAAGTAGTAATATACAGGTGTTCCATTTAAATTTTGTTATAATATATTGGTCCTCTTTAAATAAACAACCTGTATTCGCGTGAATAATTTTAAAATATGCACACAACTAAACTATAACTGCATTCCAAATTTTATTAATCTAGCTTATATAAATCGGAAGATATAGAAGAAGGCGCTCTTGTTGCCGGACCCTGTATATATATATATATATATATATATATATATATACAGGGTGACATAGAAAAAAGTGCCATGCATAGTACCATGCGGTAGAGGACACTAAAATAAGAAAAAAAGTTCCTATGAGCTTAGGTCCGCAACGCCTTCGTTTGAAAGATATAGGGTGTTGAAGTTTAATTATTTTGTTTTTTTCTTAATATCTTCTTACAATGATGTAATAAGCGGACGAAATTTTGTATACACAGGGGTTTTTTATCACGCAGAATTCAAATATGACCTTGGAGGGCGCCACATACAGGTTTCCATCTAGTTTGAATCTGTCCTAACTTTTTTGCCTTACACTGTATGTCATTTTCGACTCGAAAAATTTGTTTTCCCATCTTTTATGCTTCAGAAAGGTGTACCTTATTGAAGTCGCTAGGGCCAACGGTTTACGAGATAATTGCATCCGATGCATGCAAATTATCCAAAAGCGCCAAAGTAACTTATTTGGAAAAACAATGACATAATACTTCAACAATTAAATATCAATAGCAATAATGAAGGGCGGTGATTAAAAAAAACATTACATTTTTAGAAGATGTTCAAATTGTTGTCCTTGTGCTTGAATACATTTTTCAATTCTTCTTCCTAAGGATTGACGGCATCTTTGAGATATTCCTGGGTTATTGTGGAATGTATCTGCGGATACCATAATTCTTATCTGCTCTTCATTATGTATTTCTACAGAATAAACATCATTTTTCATGAATCCCCAAAATGAAAAATCGAGGGGATTAAGGTCGGGACTACGAGCTGGCCAGGGTACAGGTCCCCCTTGACCAATCCAAGTATTTCCAAATCTCCTATCCAAAAATTCCCTTGCCAAGCGAGAAAAGTGAGCTGGCGGGCCATCATGTATGTAACGCATTCTACCAATAATAGCCAATGGGACATCCTCTAATAACGTATTTAGTTCATTCTCCAAGAAATTTCGATACAGTTCACCTGTCGATCGATTGGGCAATTGAAATGGGCCAATTAAGTAATTGTCAATGTTGTAAAGAAATAAATTCATAATAAAAATTACAATAAATATAGTCATTGTGATGGAATTGGTTAAACGTATATGTAAGATCTCAAATTACATAAGTTTATAATAACATATAACTGAGTATATATGCGATTATACATTATATTGTAAGTTACATGATTCAAGTTTTACAGTTATTACATTTTAATCATGGGTGTACAAGAGAATTTTCACGTTAGTAGTTTCCAATCATATTCGGAAGATCGTTCGTCATATCCATTTTTAAAAAGGAAATCCTGTTTTGGTAGCATGATCTGCTTCAGTTCTAAAATAAAAGAAAATAATTTGTATTAGATAATATGTAGGTGAAGTAAGCTGTATGATTAAAGTTAATGAAAAAGACAATGTCAGAAAGATTCATATAACTTATGAAGTTATGGATATTGATACTAAATAATAATTATAACAATAACTTACATAATTGTATTAAGAGGAAGTGTTGCAACATAAATTAACATTGTTGGTGCAAATTAACTGAATGTGATGAGAAAACAGGTTATGGCAATTTCGAACTCCGGTAGTGAGATAGAATATTACATTTTAGACTATGTTCGATTTAAAATTAGTGTAGATTTATATTTTTCGGGTTGTAGCATCCAATTATGACCATAGTTTTCCTGTGGAGATTAGAATAAGTTAGATATACGTAAATTTCTCTATGTGAACATTCTTTGACAGAGTAATTATTAATAGCTAAGTAGTTTAAAAGCGAGATATGGCAAATGAGGTATCATTTTAAAGGGAATTTGGTGTAAAATCTGATGTTTATAATATTTCTAAGATATATCCTAGTATAACAAAGATATTTGTAAATTTAATAAATTGTAAATTTCAGAAATATGATCAGACAATCCGAATTAAGATTCAAGTTTGTTTATATTGTATGAAGTTCCAATCAAAATTGGTGTTTAAGAAAAAAATGATACTGAATTTGAAAATTTTTGTAAGGAGTCTGCTTACAATCTTGAAGGTGAAAGCACGTTACTTTGTGAAGAGCATGTAATCAAAATTAAGATGGTTAATTTTATAACATAACCTAAATCAAATAAAAACAAAACATATTCGAAAATTTTAAACTACTTAAACAAAAGTGAGGTTATAGTAAATTACCTATAATACGTGAAATGTCAAATCGATATACAAAAGAAATGTTAAATAATGTTATCAATTTTTTTTTAATATAAACGAATTTAACAAAAACTTAAAATGGTGTTTAACAATTTTATAGAAATTAAAAAGTATTAATAAATATATTGAATGCGGATAATTTATTTTATTAAATTATACAATATTAAAATTAAGTGCTAAAGAAGCTCATACTTTATATCAATTGCGACAGCATACTTCGAGGGATTCAAAATACAGCTGATTTGGATAACGGGACTTCAATCTTGAAGATTGCCGCAGCTAAAGGAAGATTACGGACGCTGTAAGTTAAATGAATTTCATGTTTTTAATCTAGGTTATGTTTATGAGCAATGCGTATCACCTATGTTTACATGTGTAAAGAATTTAAGCAGATTATATACCAGTCAGCGAATAATAACTCGATTCATTAATTTTATATTAATACTACATCAGTTTAAAGTCAAACTATACTTACAGAAACAGTATTTTATTTTGTTGTTCAGCCAAGAAGCACATAATGCACACGTTGAACATGATTATATACAGATATCAACATGCGCGCAATGCGGTGTATGATTACCTATGATACGAGGGCTTTGAATAAAACAATTTAATATGAATTCAAATTATAACAAGACAGTAAATGATATATCTCAAAATTTTAATATGGATGTTTAATATAATTTCATTACAAAACTAATTCATTGAACCCTATCCGCTGAGTTACTAGACGAGGCAATATTCACTTAACATATTCATTACAAGACGTTTATGACACTCTAAAATATTATAAATTAAATATAAAAATAAACATCGCAATATATCTCCATGGTTATATGCTAAGACGTTCAACTTGTACTAACTTAATGAATCAGGTATATGTTATACTGATTTTTCCAAAGCATTTGACAAACTAGATTGTGGAATATTACTACAAAAATTTTTGATAATTATCTGTGTCTTTATTGGATTTTATAAAAAGTAATTTACGTAATAGGATTATGTTCGTGAGTTGCAATAATTTTCAATCAAACTCTTTCACTGCTTCATCTGGAGTACCACAAGGCAGCAGTTTGGGTCCACTACTGTTTTTGTTGTTTAAAAAATAAAATATAGCAGAAATGCGAGCTCATGTTCTTTAACGATACATTCAAGAGATCAATTGTAAGTCTAAGACGATTTCGCGGTTAAAAAAAATATTAGTTATGACCCACATTATTTATCACTGAACTTTATTAGCTTATTCAATCTCGGCAAATAGAGAATATTACGATTACTGCCGTATCATTGTGAATTTAATGCAATTGAACTCATATGGGCACATGCAAACGGGTACTACGATAAACACATTGGAAGAGATGGGTATAAAAATGTAAATAGCGACTAAAAATTTAGTATATTATAAGTTTTGTTATGAACGAATAGGTTCAAAGGTAAATATGTATTTAAAATTATTATTAATTTTACTTAAAACATAAATAAAAAGTTTACCTCGAGTAGGATTTGAACCTACGACCTGTACTTTGCTAGACTACTATGCTAACCAACTGTGCTATTGAGATTCAAATCCCAATCGATATAACTTTTGTCTTTATGTATCTAGAACTTATGTAAATTCTAAATACAATATAATCTCATAGCGCAGTTGGTTAGCGCGGTACTCTACCAAAGTACATATCATAGGTTCAAATCCTACTCCAGGTAATCTTTTTATTTATGTATTTAATAAAATTAAGAATAATTTTAAAAATTTAGTAGTTTAAGTTTATTGTTACAACATAACAGCGTAGATAATAGAAAAGGATGTGTAGATTTTTGTAATATAATTACTCTGTGTAATTAACTCTAAATGAATTACACTTAAATATGTCAAGCCATTACATTTCTTTTTAGTTATTTATGTGGCATAACGTAGATCATGTATGGTTTGTTAAATTACCATTTAATAAGAGCTGTAACAATGTAACTAATGCTGTTTCGCTCTAAAGATATAAGTATATTTATATTTTTTAATTCAGTAAACGAATCAATATCAAACATGGAAGTTAATCAGAAAAACGAATATGTAGTTTCCTGATGGAATCAGCTTACATATATCTTATTGTTAGCTTTCCTTTAGCTAGACTTATGTCATGTAATATGTAGAGGTTATATTATGTCGTCTTATATAGAGTTGTAAGAAAATTAAACTTTTTAACAAGTGTTTCTTTGTTTTAATTGGAAGTCTTATTTCCATGTTTATCTATAAACAAGCTCACACTTCTATTTAAAATATACAAAGTATATAATTATAAAGGTAAACACAGTGAAGCTGTAGCAACGTTCGGAAGTTCAAACAGGGAAACCTAAACATTCGATTATCTTTAGTTATTAATTATATGTAAATGTTTAACACCAACTTACATGATATTGGACATAAATATTCTCTAAATATTTACACAAACTTGCTGCAATTTTTTGAATATAAGTACTTATAAATTATAACCTACAAGAACCATTATGATAAAATATCTGCTAGAACTCTATTTGTTACTCACCCTGGTCATTAATACGTTAATTATAATAATCAGTTTTCTTCGATTTTCACAAAATAAACGTTGTTTTCTTTTACGGTGTAACTGCACTACCGACATCTCGGAAAAGAGTAATTAATTCAAAGAAATTGTTACGGAAATAATTTGAATCCGTTGTTTAATATTAACTCGTAGTCTCGTACTATAGTACATAAGTGATGACGCAGGTTTATTTTTTGGTGGCGAGGATAGTGTATGTATACATATGTAGATATAGAAGGTTATGCAATCGACTTTTGTTTCACTATTGCTAAATCGACTTATTAACTCATTTTACAACGTTTGGCCAAATTTCGCCAAGATCGGTCATGATGTCTGGATGTCTGTGTGGATGTATGTTAGTATGTAGTATCCACGATAACTTCAGAATGAAAACACATACGTACTTAAAATTTTGTATTTAAGCTTGTTTTCGTTTCCCTAGGAGCTGATTAGATTTTGGGACAAATCCAGCCGCGGTGAGCGGGGGTTTGTAAGGGGCAGTGTTTGGTTTTTATTAAATCTTTCTAAAACAGCTGTATATTACAAAGATATAAAAATACCCAGATATAGACCTTAAACATATCGATTAATTATCTTCTATGCAATTTTTTCAATATCTGAATAATTAATTTTATAAGAAAAAATGTAAAGCCTAAAAATTAATTAAATATGAATGAAAATGGTTAAACGGTATTATTGATATATTATAGAAGCGGGCGGCTTTGGAATTTTTTTAAGTTAATCTGTATTTATATCTAGAGTCACGGCAAAATCTTTTCCGTTGTGGGGGTGAAATTGTTAGAGAGAGACAAACTTAACATACCAACTTCCATAATAACCCTGATAATTACAAATGATATATCTATGTTAGTGAAATACACGTTGTTGGGTTGTTAGAACTGCCGAATGAATTACAGTGTTGTCAGCTCTTCTGTTTACACATAACTTCTAATTTTGACGTTTTCCACATTTTGAGATTTTCGATTCGTGTGGCTTGCACTGTTCAAAATGTTACAATTGCTTAATCATCGCAAAATGATCTAAGAACTGTTAAAAGTATTGTTACTTAGTTGAGAACGAGTATTTCCATCAAAAACTAATTTTCAAAATAAATGTAAACAATATAACCTAAGTATTATGTTGACATCGAATTTCATACGTTTGGCAACAATGTCAAGCGCTGACGTTTATCCCCACATTGGAAAAGAGTTTGCCGCGACTATATTAATCTCTATCTGACATGAAGTTTTCAACGTCATTCGGACATAGATGATTGTTTTTGTGTTTACAATGGTGCCTGTTTTCGTTATGAACGTATAAAAAAGAGGTTGCATAGTTATCCTAAAAAAATTATAATTAAAATTATTTCATTTCGTTTAAGTTTTTAAGTTAGCATCTAGATGTCCGTTAACCTTCGTCTCACATGTACTTTAAACGTCTGTTTGACATAAATTATTGTTTTTGTTTTTACAATGTTGCCTATTTTCGTAATGAGCCTATTATAAAAGAGGTTGCATAATTAACCTAAAAAAAATTGTTATTAAAGTTATTTCATTTCTTTAATTTCCATTTTGTAGGGTGTAAGGTCGCGTGGTTTTTCACACGATACTTTTTCCATTAATCGCTATTTGATATGAAGTATTACACGTCATTCTGACGGATTATTTTTTTGTTTTTGCAATGTTGCTTGTTTTTGTTATGAACGTATAAAAGAGTTCCCCTAAAAAAATTATAATCAAAATTATTTCATTTCTATTAATTACCACTTTGTAGATTGGAAGGTCGTGTGTTGTTCCATACCTGACATTTCTTTATTATGAAAGTTAACTAGAAAATCTAACAGCTTGGACTGCAAAATGAAGCGCGTTAAAATGTATTTGTCATTTAGGTGACAGTTTGTTGTCAGGTGGCAATTTTTTTGTTAAGTTTATGTATCAATTACATATCATAAGTACAAAACATGATGAGAACTTTTCATTTTCATTTTAATTTAGTTACTTTTCATGAATGAGACTACATTACT
The DNA here is from genome assembly GCA_036346205.1 of Vesta saturnalis. NCBI lineage: Eukaryota > Metazoa > Arthropoda > Insecta > Coleoptera > Lampyridae > Vesta > Vesta saturnalis. The sequence goes on from JARFJB010001544.1 coordinate 6,069,743, forward strand.
CCATGAAATTGTACTTAATCCTCGCCTGGAACAGCAAATTTATTAGTTCAGGAAAATAACTTGTAATTATAAGAATTTAGAGCGGAAATATATCACGGTTCATTTTATTACTTTAATAAAGTAATTAAAACTAATTTTTTGACGAGATTAATTAGAATAATTTTAAACATTAACTTATATTAACTGTTCCGAGTAAATTTTATTTGTTTGGTTTAACAATAATTAATAAACCATTGATGGCAATAAAAAGTATCACTATAATCCTCAAGAAAAATGAAAGCATTGTTATTATTAATGAAAAAACCTTTATTCCGTCTCTGTTCATACTGTATTGCGTCTTTTGCACCAGGGTTTACTGCGTTATATATAATTTATTGTTAAACACATCGCGTGGTCATTGTAACACAGGGTAAATAGTTTTAAGCCGACAAGCTCCTCTTACCCTTTGGGTTTGTACACTTAACAAAATCAATTTGTGCCAAGCGTAAATAAATTTTCCATTACTTATTTTAAAGACATGTATAAAACTTTCCGTTTAATTTAGCGATATGTAAAAGAAAGCTTTCTTTAGTTCTAAGTAAATTCGAAGTTAGTATTGACAAAAAATCATTCTTAGATTTGTCGGCGAATATTTACGTAAAAAAATAAAAATTATTTGTGTTTATCTTTGTAAAAGGTAGTTGCTTAAAAAGGATTCTATTAATTTGAATAAAATTTTTGTCTTGTAGTGTACAACTGCAAGGTTTGTGTAAGCTCTAGCTTAAGCGATGCTTTTAATTGCAGGGTGGTTTTTTCGGGCAGGGTTAAAGGAATTTAATCTAAATGTCATTTAAACAACATTAGGTAAGGCTACACTGTTATTAGGGAATTTATTTTAAAGCTCAGGTAAATAACAAGCTTTGAATGTTATGAGTTTAATATAAGGAGCTTTTAATTAAATATACGACTACAAAAGGAATATTATGAATAATTTCTGATTAAGTGTATATATGGTTATAATAAATTAAACTAATCTTAAGGTTAATCTTCATGAAGAATAATCATTCGCAATTGTAACTTTATGTAAAAGAAGTAAAATACCTTTCCATAAAATGAACGGTTACATACAGTTTTTAATCTACGCTGGCCATAATGATTTTAAAGTTGTTGGTTCAAGATAAAAGATATTTCGGTTTAAATATCACAACTATGAAGTGAACGTTATTATATGATTATAATATTTGAATGTGGAAAGTTTAGCTTTAAAGATTTAAATTTACATATACAGTCATGGATAATAAAACTACTGGTATAGGTACTTATCGTCGGTGATAATATAACAATTTTTTGAAGGATTTAACGAGCGTTATCATCTATAATAAGCATAGCACGAGTTATATTGAGGCAGAAAATAATTCATTAATCACATGCGGTCGTTTTAACCAATGAAACTGAATACTTTCCTTAGTAACATGTCTATTACCACAATAAATTATTTTCGTATATAATACAACTGGTAGGAATCTTGACGGTAACTTTTGTCAGATCACGAATGGTTGTTGTTTCTAAAGACAACTACGAGTGTTTCTGCCGATCAAAAATGACCACGAGCTGGATTCAGTAAGCCAATCCAAAGAAATATAGGAAAATTGAAGGTTTTTTCGAAATGTTCATGATATGTGACCACGGTAACATCAAAGCTGTGAAAAGAGGAAAAAGTACAACCGATAGTGAATAATTCTTGCACTGAAGACGAAGAAAGAACCAAAATTGTTTATAGTAATTGTGTTCTAAATTATAATAGTTATTACTACAGTTTATTGTTGAATTTTTTTACCTTTATTGTCACATGGATGTAAGAGCTTGTGTTTATCCGGAGAAACTTTCATTTTGAACCAAAGCATTGTTGCTTGGTAATAGACGAGAGCGAATAACATCGTAAAATCGTGACACCGAAGGTGGAGCGATTGTACCTTTTATTATTTGCTAGAGTCGTATTACCTCAAAGCAACAAAACTTGAGTTTTGTGAAAATGAAAGCTTGTCCCGGGAATAAACACAAACTCGAATGGTATTTGGTAAGACAATTTAATGAAGCATTTAATTAAAATTAATAAACTACATTATCGATAATCCGGGAAAAAGCGGTGTTGCCTGGAAACTGCATGAGTTGGTTAAAAGTTAAAAGAACCCAACTCCGAAGGAGAAGGGCTCTTCTTTTAACCAACAGAGAAAACCAACGAATGCGGTTTCCTTAAGGAAACAACGCTTTTTCCAGGATTATCTGATTAATTTTGATGCAGGCGTGGTACAGTTCAACCAAGCAAACAAAAGCCCTGAGAGGGCGTACCTGAGGGAGCTGTTTTTCAACAGGTACATTCCATACAAAAAGTATTAAGGTGGCAAATTTAAATCAAATGTATGGATTGCTTATTCAAAATTCTGTGAACAAATTTATTTATTTTATGTTAGGTACATCAAATGTTATTGAATTAATTACCAAAAACTTTTAAGTATGTATTGTTTAAGTACAAATAAGATGGTTTTGAACATTTTCTACAAATAATTTACACAATTTTTAGTTTTGTAAACATTTGTAAAATACTTGAAAAAACATCATTCTGATCACATTCGAATAGAAATAAATTACAATGATTCTTCTACAGAACTTTCTTCCTCTTTATCTGATTAACTTGTATTTACTTGAAATGACAACCTTTCTACAGTTTCATCATAAGTGTAAATAATATAATAGCATTTAAAACATTCACATAAATAAAGTGTAATGTTATTCACAATAGAAACAAAACACATGCATAATTAAAATTTAAAATAATGTCTTATGAAAAAATAAGCACATATCGTTTATTATTATTGATTTATAACTTGTAACTACAAAATTCGAAATATTGAAAATCAACATGATTTGATATTTTAAAACTTGTCATGCTCATTTAATTTAAGTGCAGCTACGTATTTCAAAATCATACACTACTCTAAATATCGAAAAATCGATGTAAATCGATATTTAAAAAAGCATGCTTACTGTTTTAAAGTTATGAACTCTATAATCGTTTTATTATTTAACGCTTTATACTAAAAGATACATGTGCACAATACATACCGTTTCTCTCACAAATCAGTAAAAAGAGCCTTGAAAAAATGCGTATGACAAATGTCAATTGTTTGCGTTTGGGAATGTACGGTCGGAGACTTCTTAATGGTGATTGGACGAACGTTTTACCGCTATAAATTTTAAATTTAGTTCACATATTTTCCGGGGTTTTTGTTTGCTTGGTAGAGCTGTATTCGGTAGAATATTTCCAGAATATATATATATATATATATATATATATATATATATATATATATATATATATATATATATATATTATATATACAGGGTGACAAATACTTCCTAAGAGAACTGGAGCTCTTAAAAGATGACGCCCTAATTTTAATTTAATTCAAATATCCTCAAAATGGTTTCTCTTTAAATGATAGCGTTCTTTACATTTATTTAGTGGAATATGCCCAATCGTATTGCGTGAATATGATTTTTTAGTTGTACTAATAAGCGGCTTGTTTGGGCGGGGCATTGGACATTGTTATTCATAAGTTTTTTGTTTTTCAAAATTTTGCAAATTTAACATAAAATTTAAAAAATTTTGATTTTTTCATAAAAGGATGATACTCTTATCTAACATTACTCCGGGCTGGAAATCTTTCACGATATACTCTTGACGCCAATAAACAGTTTTTGGTGCATTCACCAAGTATCCAAATCATTTCACGACGGGAAAATTGTTCATTCATCTCGTAGCTACTTTTCACTTCAACTATATTGAAACAGAGAAATAAATCGAACGAATAACTGAGCGAAGCACTACAGTGAAACCTGTCGAACTGACAGATATGTCAAATACAAAAACTACTTGATAATAATACAAAAACTTCGTGATAATTACTTTCAAACAGCGAATTGCAATGAATATCTGGAAATATCACGATAACTACTCACATTAGGTAAAGGGAACCTCTGACAAAAATTAAAGAGGAGTACCAGAGGGCTTTGATAGTGATAAAAAATACAGGGCGTTCCATTTGAGTTAAGGGAGAAAATAACACATCCGGGTTTTGAGCCACCCTGTATACAAACCCCAAGTAGCTAAATGAATAATGGTGGGTAACGATACTAGAAAATATTCTGAAAGACAACTGGCCAACAGATAATTCATTTCTACAGAGCGTATTGTTTTACAGGGCATTGAAATGAGCACAATTTCAACACAAAGCAATCCATATCTTTCCAAATACCCTGTATAATGTATTCAACCCGACATTAAAAATTGAAAAATGTGGGCGCATGCGTACTTGTTGCAAATTCCATAGAAGTCTGGTACACGTTAAAACAAAAGTGTGAAGAACTATTAAATTATACACAGGAATATTTCCTTGCATGAAATAAATTTTTATGATTTCACCTTAACATTTCAATTTAACAATAATGAAAAAGTTTAAACGTTTTATTTTTATTTGCCTACGAAATTTAAATTGAACCCTATCCCCAAGTAGATATTTATTAAATTTAATAACAATTATATTTGTCAAATCATAAACAGCGCAATATAATTTAATAACAACAAAACCTTTACTTAATTAATTAAAAATTTAAATTAAAAAACGACTAAACTTTTTAATTACTAAGTATGTAACAAAATTTCGAAAACGAACAATACTTGCGTCCAAATAAATTCCTGATTCTTCACTGTATTCTTTGGAACACTTTTTCAATGTTGTTATCAATGGTTTCTCACAAAATTTTACGAAATCGTTTCATTTTTACAATAAACTTAACTTGTGTTTGACAAGTTCGTTTTGTTCATGACAAGAATAGCTCTGTTACTATGGTAGACGTCAATACTGTTGAATTACCGCTGTAATTCATAACGGTCAATGGGATTATCTCTGTAATCCTAACAAAGTTGCATTGCTGTATAGGAGCAAATTATACATGAGGAAAATATTCTGGGGCAATACCGTAGGAGTTGTGTTTATTCGCACAAACTTTCGTTTTGAACGAAAGCTTTGTTGCTTGATAATTGACGAGAGCAAATAATATGGTAAAATAGCAACACCGAAGGTGGAGCGATCTTAACTTTTGTTATTTGCTCGAGTCCTATTACCTGAAAGCAACAAAACTTGAGTTTTGTCAAAATGAAAGTTTATCCCGGGAATTAACACACGCTCGAATGGTATTTGGTAAGACAATCTAATGAATCATTTAACTAAAAATAATAAACTATATTTTAAGCGTTACTAATAAAATTTAACTATCGTTACGATGGAAAAATCAACATACAGTTTATACACTTGCAAACATACCACATGTGATTAATGAATTATATTCTTAGTAATAATATCACAAGACTTCGTTAGTATATTCGAAAAATACTTGCCCGATTTGAGCTGAAAATTAATATTGCTTGGAAACATCCCGAGCGGAACTCGAGGGGTGTTTCCTTAAAGCAATACTAATTTTGATCGAAAAGCAGAGAAAGTATGTGAATATATCAAGAAAGTCGAGTGGTATTCGATCAGATTATATCATTTCTTTCTATTAATAAACAATACAATATATTCTTAGGAATTGACTTATTTATTGTAATTATAAACTGTACAATTATTGTAAATTATGTTACATTTATTAGGATTATTTTCTGACGTATTGTTGTGTATGATCTTGCTGGTTAACGTTGTATTATCTATTTGTCACTTCTAAATATGGTTTGATGGAATGAGATGTGATGATTTTATTATCTCTTGTTCGTTAACTCCAAACTAGCCAAGGTACTAGCCGCTGTTGATCTATTAGAATGTTTAGTAATTTTTTTTTTTTACATCAATCCCAATATGTTCAGCGGTCAATTTTGTCTATTACCTGATTTGGTTTTTGCCGATTGGCATATTCTTATACCAGCAGCTTTTATTAATTTTCCAATTATTAACAGTTAGAAATAGCCTGTTAGTTGTTATGTTGGTAGGTCTTTTCGGCATCATTTTCTTAAATAGCTTTACTGGACAAACATGTAAATTAGCAATGTTCGGTGTTAACCATTTAGTGTCTGCCAGTCGTTTTTCACCTCCTTGTGCAGTTTTCGAAAAAAATGGATTGTATTCAATTCGTCCACTACACGAACCATCATTGTTAAGTTCATTCATAAAATATTCCACTAAACATGATGACGTTTCACCACCTCTCCAGGCTAGTTCTACTGCTGCAATATGATAGAATTTCATCTGGAGGCTGGAATGTGTACTTCGTCACACTGTTGAATCATTCTGTTCAGCTCTTTAAGCGTTAATGGCGCAGAACTTGTTTTTGTATTTTCTGGTATTGTCTACAAATATCGATTTTATAAATCTCAAAAAGAAATCATGCAATAAAGAGAGAATACCTGAATTGCTACCTCTTTGTATTTTTTGCATTCCTTGCTTCCAGAAAAAAATGTTAAATGGGTCACTTTTTCGTTTATATTCTTCCTAATACTTTTGTTGAAAGAGTTTTGCAGTATTATTCCAAATGGTCTTAACGGATAACTCTTTGTACATAATGCCACCAATTCGACGCATATTGAAACCCCAATCTTTTAATATTACTGCCAAACTTTCATTTGGGGTATTCTCATTCAACGTATAATTTCTATTGTCACAAAATTCCATAAATTGTTTCAAAATATATTTTCCAGTCTTCAAAGTATTTTTTGGCTTGTCGTTAACTTGCCGAACAATTTCATTCAAAGCAACACTAGCAAAACGATCTTTGACTTCACTCATCGTTGAAAATGCTATTTTTTACTAACACGTCTTTCGATTTACACTAAGGGTCCTTAGTTACCGTGCTTAGTTACTGTCGCCACTGACATCTCACAGATAGTTTGATATATTTCATTAAAGGAAGCAATGAAAATACGAAATCGAAAACAACAAATCGAATATACCCGTCGTTAAGGTAAACAAGCCGTGTTTTCATGAAATACGATTGTGATTGGTTTAAATTTTGAGAATTAGCAATGCTGATTGGTTAATGTTACAGAAATGATATAATCCTAACTATAACACCGCTCTTGATAAACCTGTTTTGCTTATTTTGTTCAGGTGCCATGGTTTCTTTGCAAAAAAATTGATAGGTACACAATTTTTAGAATCTGAAGCGTATTTCGTGATAATATAACAAACCTTACCACATTCGAAGATCTTTGACTGGTATGGACCGTTATCAACCTGATTATGGGATGATAATGATAATAGATACACCAACAGGCTAGTGGGCATATATTGATTATTACGTGTTGTTATCCAAATGCTAGACAGTATTGAACTGACAAAACGTATGTGATTATTTCTGAATCATCAGTTAGTACTTTACTTCTTCTTTAATTTTCCCATATAGATCTAAAAAATCTAGCAACTATGTCACGTAAGTAAGGTATCTGGACCTCGCGGGAAAAAGTTAACGTGTTAACGTGTTACCACAACGCAGCAACTCCAGGCTGAAAGCCAAGAAGGTGAAAGACCGCTAAGGTCAATTAACACCTTGCAGAAGCTATAAGGTATTAAATATTAAATAACAAATAATCAAATTTAAATACAACCTGTAATATATACTGTTACCAAAGATCTGCAAATTACATGGTAAAGGCAAGAAATTAGTTGGAAATTGATAAACGTTGTACTAGTACAGATAGCAATTAGAGTTGATTTCCAATAAAGTTGAACTAAACATTTCATATCCTAGTGAAATATAAGTAAACATTAAAAAATAATACTGTAAATTTGGTTTTAGCTTGTGACCTTTTTCTGTCACCACAGTCGTAGATAAGATGAAGATAAAAATGATTTATACAAAATCCTCAAGAAGAACTAATAATAGTTAACCATTGTAAATTTAAAATAAAATTATTAGTGTACATATGTTACATGTAAGACTGACTGTATGTCAGGTTTCAGTTTACAGCAATACATTGTTCACAGTGGGGACAGAGAGGGGTCACAAGTTGAAACCATATTTAAAGTATTATGTTAAACGTTCACTTATGCTTAGTATATTTAATTTATTCAGTTTCATTAGTCGTCAACTTTAATAACTTTTTGTGCCACTACAAGATTTATCAATTTACAAGTGGAGTTACGGATTGCAATTTCTTGCCTTCAGCATTTAATTTGTAGATCTGTGGATCCAAAAAAGGGTGATAAAACCGATCCCTCAAACTATCGACCAATAGCTATCGCTTCCAATCTATCGAAAAGCATGGAAAAAGTCATCAACCATTAACTACTTTTGTTCCTCTAGTCCAATAAACTCTTCAACAACCACCAGTATGGGTTCAGACAGAGTCGTTCAACAGGTGATCTTCTTTCATAACTTTAGAAAGGTTCGGTGAAACAGTCGTAGTTGCTTTAGATATTTCAAAGACTTTTGACCAGGTTTGGCACAAGTGTCTACTCGCCAAGCTCACCTCGTTCGGCTTATCCGATACGCTAATCAACTGGATCTCCAGCTTTCTTGAGACCTATACATGGTCATCGATGGCTTCTTTTCGAAAGAAACTACTATTGACGCGGGAGTACTCCAAGGATGAGTGATAGCTCCCACACTTTTCCTGCTGTACATAATTGACCTCATTTCCGCAACAACTAACCCGATCCATTGCTTTGTAAATGACAGCACTCTACATTGTGGTTCTCAGTTTTCCCACAACAATAAGGCTAGTCAGGACGTAAAAGTGAAAATGGCAGCCTCAATCAGTTACTTAGAACGTATCCTTGAATTGAGCAGGAATAATCTACTCACGTTCAATGCGACAAAATCTAGTGTTGCCTTGTAACCGCCACGAAAGACCGATCATTTCTTGCTGTAAATATGAATGGCTTAGATCTCAAGCTTTCAAACTCTATTTCTATATTAGGGATGTCCGTATCATCGAACCTTTCATGGGTTGACCACCTGTTGTCAACCTGTTGGCCAGTAAAACGACTGGGCTTTCTGTACAGATCTAAACAGTACTTCACATCGCAACAACTACTTTTACTGTATAAGGTTCATTTGGAATGCAATTCTCACCTCTCGGTCAGTGCCCCCCAATACGCCCTTGATATCGTAAACCGCATCCAAAAAAGAGCTACAAGACTTATAAATAGCCCGTATCTAACCTCTGACATACATTCTATTGAGCATAGAGGAATAATTTCGGTTCTTTCCTTGTTCTATCGTTATTACAATAGCAGGTGTGCCCCCCCAAATACACTCCTTAATACCTTCGCAGACCATCTTCGCTAGGAACATTCGGTTTGCCCATTGACACCATAATTACGCATTAAAAATTCCATCTTGTCATACTAAACGGGCGCAATCTACATTTTTCCACACGGCCCCCAAATTGTGGATTGTATTACCCAGTTCCCGTTTTCCTCTAAACTTTGATTTAAGCAAATTTAAAGTAGCCGTTCATAAATATTTCTCGACATCCTAACAATATCCTTAACACTTTCCTAGTGTTCCTGAGTGCTTTACCATGGTAGCCAAGTCTTAGCCTGTTCATGGTTACTATTAGTAAACAAAACCGGAGAGGAAGAAGAAGTTGGATTTAAATTTAATTTTTTGTTATTTATTAGTTAATGTTGCAGACCTTTAACTTTCCAGGAATTCGGTCTGGAGTTTCTGTGTTGTGGTGAGATCTTTTTAATTTAATTTATTTTAAAATTTTTTAAACGTTATTTTTATTCAGTGTTGTTGTTTATTGTTTTTTGTAACCTTTTGTCGAAACATGTAGCTCTAATAATTCTATGGGGAAAGTTTTGTATATCTAATGCATGTACTTGGTATTTATGTCCATTTTCAGATTCAACTGTACTTTAATATGGACAAAAATGGCAAGGGTAGACCGTCATAAAAATCGAACCGTACGGAGAAATTGTACTAGAAAATTATGATTACGAATTATGACAAAAACAGATCAGTTTATATTTTTTGCGTCATAGCCTAATGTTGCAAGTTTGTGACTTTGGCGTATTTTATAGACGTGTATTCGAAAAGTGTTTCGGTGTTACCACGCGTACGGTTTGAAGGACCTTTGTGAAGTTTAAAAGAGCGAAGTCTGGAAGAATCGCAAGAAAACGTGGATCATTGATTGAGTGGCGGGCTACGAGTTAAATAGGTCGTGCGTAAAGTAGTACCCGGTGGTGTTAAGTTAAACTTCCCTTTTGTGAATGTATACATGAATAACGTGTAAGGTGGTGAAATTGAGAGGGATGGCTATCCCGTTTCGCGAAGCGTATTTTGTTGAAGGGTTTAGTAATTTTGTGTTCCAGGTGCACTGAAAATTACCGTGAACGGCTTTGTTAAAGATTTCAGTACTTAAGAGGGTTGGATTAACGAACGTAGGTGTTGAGGAGTATCAGCTGAGTACACGTATTGGTTGTTATTAGGATGTAACTTTAATGCTCCAAGAAATTACGCAGAACTTTGCTGATTGCAATTGTACCCACCCACTTATCAGGTATTGCAGTAGAATTTTGGGTGTCGTGAGAAATGTAATGAAGAGTGGCCAACTATCGTACCGACAGGAGAAAGCGAGTCGGAGAACTGGATCATCCCTTTACTGTTTCTGCTTTGGCATCCTGAAGGTGTGAGGTAAAACTATCCAAGTACTTATTGTTACTTCTGGTCACAATAAATATAAACGTTTCTTTTAAAGAAGATTATTGATTTTTTAATTTAAATGTTAAGAAATACGCGTCACCAGATTTACGGTATTCACCAAGTTACATGTTTGTTTGTTATAGACATATTTATGAAATTAGCTAGTCATTTATTTACGTATATTTTGAGATACTAATTTTTTTGTTTAATATGATTATTTCTTTTAAGGTAGAATTATATATTCACATACAAATAGAAAGAGCATGTGCCGTCAATATTGAGTTCTTGAAAGCGCTTTTGTGGTACAAATTTTGTGAAATTTTAAATATTTATGGAGTGATTTAGTTTAAAACCGCATCAGTTGTTGAAAGCTTTTGTTTGATATGCTAAAGTTGAATTATAGAGTTTCTTTTAAGTACCAAATTTGTCTTGTAAAGGAACAGTATACCGATGTTAAAGGGCGTTATTCTTTTCCATTTCTGTATTATTTATGAATGTGATTTGGCCTGACCGATTATCAGATTTTAATTTGGGCTTATGTGAATTAAGATAGGGGCGGGGATAATGTTATTTGAATCAAAAAGTTGTAATGCTTACCTATTAAATGGTAGCTTCTACCGGTCTTTTACTTGTTGTAAATTTCTTATTTTACAACCTGTAAGCTCTAATTTTTGAATATGAGAGCTTTCTCAAAAAGGGGGTTCAGACTAGGTTGTATACCTGGATGCAGGTTGGGTTGCCTATCTAATTTTTTACAAAAGTTATATACAGGAATGGTTTATTTACAGAGAAAACTGAAATTATAATATTGATTCTTATAAAAGATAAATAAATAAATAAAACTGAAACTAAACGGTTATAAAATTCAACAGAATTCCATTAACTAATATTTTAATTATGATTCTCGATGCTTTCTTAAAACGTCTATGCCTCTGGCCTCTCTTAGTTTCAAACCTTTCTTGCTGGTTGTGTTTTAAATCTAAAAACAGATGTTCAAAACGTGGTATAACGGTAAATAGATTTGTTTTGTTAATTACAAGTGCTAATACATAATTAGTGTGAAATTGTGGTGAACTAATGTAATCAGGAAGTGGTTATATAATGAGTAAGTAGGAAATTTTAGTTTAATTATAATTTAAGGTAGAACTACTATTTGAAAGTAAAACAGGGGTTATTCGGGTGTAGGATTAATCTCTGTTTTAAAGGGGAACGGTTATTATATAGGGATAAATAAGGGTTTGTGTGGGAGTAAGTTTATATGTGAGGATTGAATAAATAAAAGGTAATTAAAGGAGCAGATATGATCTTGTGTTTGTGTGTGATAGCAGGGAGAATTTATAAGGGATGGCGACGTTATTGGTGTTACACTATACAGGGAAAGAGGATGAATATTTTCGGTGCACAAGCCGAAACCGTCAAAGGGAAGTTTAAGGGAATAACCTGGGTCGTGATCATATAGGATGTTTCGGGGAAATATACCACCGTCACTCCTCTATAATCTCTCGGATGTCTATGACCTATCCTTGTCGCGGCTTACACCTTCAACAAGTTTATAGGGATAGCAATCTTGTTTGGTTTGATAAAGGTAATGAGAAACAGGGGTAGTTATCTGTGTATAACCATTCGGGGTGTACAGGCCCTCCGTCTGATTTCACACAAATAACGTTCTGTAGGTATACCCAAATCGGGGCCAGAACCCACAATAAGTTCGTATACCTATTCTGGCTATGGGGAGATGATTACGAATTAATGTACAATGAACAGGAAGTGGTGTGAGGTTAGATGAATGTAACAGGAGGACTACAGGAAGGAATGTAATGCAGGAATAATAAATCAGGTAGGTTCAGGCAGGATCAATACAGAATTAGGATACTAATAACGTATTAATAGTGAATGAAAGTATGTAATAATGATAAGTAAGGATGTAAGCAATAAGTAAGGAATAATAATACTGGAATAATAATAATGGTAGAATAATAATAAGAAAGTAACGAATTTGGATGGGAAGTTGGTGTTTATATAGGGATTTTGGAGAGAGTGGGGAGAGTGGGGAACAACTGATAATATGTTTAAATCATATAAATGCAGTTGTGGAAGAAAATAGGAAATAAGTTTGGAGGAATTTATTGACAAGGATTTTAATTTTTAGGAAGGATCTGCAGGATCGTTACAAAGTAAACTAAAGTTCATTTCAATAGTGTGAAAACTCCTTTATTTTAATTTAGTAACAATACTCAAGGTGGATAGTAAAAATTAAAAAATTGAAGTGCCGAATAGTGAGTGATATATTGTGGTGTTTTGGAGCATTACGTTCCAGAATCGATCCCGGGAACCGTTGATGCAAAAAGGTAGGTTTATGTAATTTTCCCTGTGTTATGCTAGTACACCCCCTTTTGTTTGCGAACATTTTACCCGGATTAAGACATGATGGCGTCCAAACGATTATCCGATCAGAATTACGGTATTATTGTACCTAAAACATCGTAATACCCTCCACGATCTCATGACGAGATTGTTAGGCCTTTCAGTTATTTACCCGTGCGATGTTCTAATGTCGTTTGAGCCCGTTACAGATTAATTTTTGTGTTGGTTTTTAATTAAAACGACGATTGTAGTTTTATACACTTTGAAAAAAAGATGTTGGTTTTTATCTGTATTTATCAGGTTATGAACCCAGAAAAACTAATCCTGGGAATAAGTATTGGCAGCACGCCTGGAGATTGTAATGGACATGGACAAATGTAATAGTATATTACATATCGAGGCGGAAAGTGTTCCATTCCTGTCGAGAGAAGTATAGTCCACCAAGAGGCGAAGCGTCGAGGTGAACTAGTTCTCGAGACAGGGGAATGGTACTTTTGCCGAGGTTTGTGTACGATTTTATTCACAATTAAAGAACAAGCAACATTATACAGTTCAAATCAAACAATTTTGGAACACATTCATCACGGCTTCTCGTTTAATATTGAAGTTACTTTAATTAGAAGCCATAAATGTTATGCTTATTATTTTTCTACTGCTTTTGTCGGTACTTATTATCAATAATTCACTTATTAAATATGCTTATTAAAGAAAACGTGTTGTTTGTTTCCACCTATTGATTGCGTTTACTCACCATCTACGCACGTGAGAAAAAATGGCCGCATACTCTTGACCCTTTGTTAAAATTGGCAAGTTCTCAATTTGACATTGATAGTTTAAATCGATAGTAGCGCCCCCACAGGTTGGGAAGTGGTCCATTCCTGACCGTTTCATCTCATTACTGTCTCCTTTTTTTGTTATTACTGACCGTAAACCCGTAGAATCATTCACTTTTCAACCTTTAAATTGTTAAAAAAACGGTATGTTACAAACTAATTGTGAAATTATATTTACACGTTAATTAATTAATTAATACCTATAACTGCAATCGCCACATTTCAAAACTATATATTAATAGAAGTATACGATTTCACCCAACAGATCAGTATTTTAATCCCTATTTGTTGATTTTTTTAATATATTGAAGGAAAATAGAGAAACTTGTATTGGAAATTTTCTTTTCAGTCTAAAATCAAGTTTTGAAAGACATGCTACAATGATCTCTCAATCTCTCAATGGTGCCCAATTTTGTTATAAAATTAGGTTTTTCAAATTAATGGGGTTTTTCTTATATAAATAGTTGTTTTCCATAATCCGACATTTTGAAAATTACTTGATCAGCCATAAACACTTTCGCACAATGCCTAATAATTCAAGGTTGAATTTTACAAATCTATATATCTATAAATCTATATGTATACTTGTAAAATATCGGACAGTTTCGTTGTAATGATGCATAATAAACGAAAAATAAGTTAATAATTAGTTAATATCTTATGCTATTATCTACATCGACTATTTTTGCAAATTCGATGAAGCTATTGACAATTTCTATTTGTACAAAATTGATATCAATAAAACTATAAGTTTGGAAACGAGCGTGATCACATATATAACATTAGCAGTATCATACATAAATGTAGTAGCGATCGCCCTAACATTCGTACTCTGGAGACAAACTTAGTTTCACTTTCCCATCACCCTCAAGTCAATGATTATTAAAATTTCAATCAACTTAGACATTTGTCGGTTTCAATTTTCTTTGCATTTAAAAATTCATGTGTTCTAACTTATTAAGTACTCTTCTTAACTAAATTAAGACGACCGATTATTAGTTCCTATATTAATTAAACTAAAAGTGTTAATTGATTGTAAAACTGCAAATCTTGAGGTACGTAAGGCAAAATATAAAAAAAATTGGAAGAATAAGGTCTGATTTTACTAAAATCCACAGTATTGTATTCAATATACAGGGTGTCCTATAATTAATGGTACATAGAACTATGGTAGAATCCTAACCTAAAATTATGACGATTTGCCAAATATGAACTTAATAAAATGTTGATAATTAAGAAGTTACAGGGTGTTAAAATTGAAAATTATTCAATTGTTAATGGCTCTAACTTTTTTAATAGCCTGTATTTTTGTACTAAATTTGGTGGAAAGTGTTACTGACCCAAGACGCACCCAATCGTAGAACGATATATTAAATTACTTTTGTCAGTGGCGTACAACATAAATAATAAACCCTTCGTCCTTCATAAATATTACGCCACTGTGCAAATAACAATTTCAATTATAAATTCATATTTTCCAATGTACGTAAAATATGTACTCCTGTTAAGCACCCATAAAGTGAATAATTATCGAGATATTAACCATTAAAGAGGTAAAAACACAGTAAGCGATTTAATATATTGTTCCACGGTTGGGTGCGCCTTAGATTAGTAAAATTTTCCACTAAATTTAGTACAAAAATACAGGGTATTAAAAAAGTTACCAAAGTTTTCAACTTTAACACCCTGTAACTTCTCAATTATCAACAATTTATTAAGGTCATATTTGGAAAATCGTCATAATTTTAGGTCAGGATTCTACCATGGTTCTATGTACTATTAATTATGGGACACTCTGTATAAATGAAAATTTATTTATGTTTTTGTATGTAATTGAAGTATAAACTTCCCGATATCTAGCGCAAAGACGGCAAAAACCTTTCTATATTGAATAAGCAATAATGTTAGTAGTACTATCTGTACTAGAAGTGAAAAATTCGTTCTGGCGATATTTGTAATAGTTTTCGAATTAAAACTTGTGTTTACATTTTACAGCTATAACACCACTTCATGTACCGGGTGGGCAAATATTCGAGATAAGCGGCTGTATCTCAGGACCTGTCAATCTGACAACAATGGAAAACAATTTTATTATGAATGAGAAAATGCTGGAAATTATTTTGAAGTTCCGTATTTCACCGCTAGGAAAGCTATTGAAAGGGTAATCATTAAAATTGCTGTAAATTCTAAACCACTTATTCAATTTTAGTAAAATAGAGCTTTTTTGGAAGACAAATGTAGGTATTTTAACTGCCCTTCCCACTGTTACGCAGTACTTCCTAATAAAAGCGCTGTAGGGCGCAATTTGTTATAATATCTGATTCTTTCTTCATTTTACTCTGAAAATTTTAATCACACGGTATATTTTTGACATTGTATTCGAAAAGTAGATTAAATTTGCAAGAAAAACGTAAAAAGCGCAGGTTGATATATTTTCTCGCTTTAAAGTTAGAGTGAAATGAAGATTTTACTTTAATCGTTTGGTTTTGCTGTGCCAAATTGGATAAATGTTGGTCTCATATGAAACAGATAGTTGTTGTTACTCGAATTAAGGATTTTTAACATCTATAATGGCCATGTGTTATACAGGGTAGTTTAGAAGATGTGGTCATTTTGAAGAAAAAATCGTACCTAAATGGATATCATGTATCATTTCTAATAAGAAATATTCAAATGATTTTTTTAACAAAATATATTTTGTAACACAGTAAATCTCTTGGAGTTAGGCCTAATTTAGTTGTAAAATGATTCCACTAATTTAAATTAAGTGTTTGAATTGAGACCCGTTAACAATCTGACAATAGCGAAGGCGCTTAACAAATGATTTTTGAACGTTGTCGATGACAATCATTGACCGGTTGAGTCATGTATACTTTACTCTTTAAATATCCCACAAGAAGTAACCTAGAGGATT
This sequence comes from Vesta saturnalis, assembly GCA_036346205.1. Lineage (NCBI taxonomy): Eukaryota > Metazoa > Arthropoda > Insecta > Coleoptera > Lampyridae > Vesta > Vesta saturnalis. The sequence continues at coordinate 6,086,534 of JARFJB010001544.1, forward strand.
TAAATCCTCTTTCATCCAAATAAGCGCGAACAGATAAAGCGTAGTGTAACGGCGCTCTATCTTGTTGAAGAAAAAGGTCACGTTGGTGCATATCGAGCTCTTCTAAATCCGTTATTAGAGCAGTGATGAAGTGATTTTGAAGAAATTTTAAATATCTCGCACCAGTGAGAACATCCTCGAAGAAGTAAGGCAGTTTAACTCTTCCGTCAACTATGCCGCAGCATACGTGAAATTTTTGAGGGTTTTCGCTGTGATATTCTGTGGACCAATAAGGATTTTCGGTTGCGCAACAACGACAACTTTCTTGTTCATATGGTTTAAAACAAATGTTGCTTCGTCGGAAAAAATATGCTTTTTACAAAATTGGCGTTACCATAACATTATTTTTGCATTTTTTTACAAAATTCATTTCGCCGATCAAAATCATCTTCCGACTGCTCGTGAAATAATCATGTCTTGTAGGGATTAAACTTCTCTCTTTTCAAAATTTTATGCACAGTAGATCGCGTCACACTAATATTATTAGCTGTGTCCGTAGTGGTAGTACTATAACATAATGTTTAACTGATCTTCTTCACTTATCAACTTTCGACCAGATTTTCTCATATCGCGAACATGTCCAAATTCCCGAAATTTCACCCCAACTCCGCTTACCATGCTTTGGTTAATGGACGGTCGATCAGGGTGAGTTGCATTAAACAAGGCAACCACTTCTGATTGAGTGCCCGACCTATGTCCGAAACCAAGCATGCACAGGATTTCAATTCTTCAACGTTCGCGTGATTTCTCATATTTCATAAAATAACGGTAAAGTAGTTATTAGATAAACTCACGATAACAATGATGTCGCCTATCAAAAACTAAATCCAAGTTGCTAACGTGCAAATGATCAAAATAATTTAACCAAAATGTACAATTTAACGTTTTCTTACATTAACAATCACACCAAACAAACTCCTGTCACATGATGAAAGTGTTGCAGGTGTTATTTATCGTCATAGTTACTGTAGATAAACTCACGATAACAATGCTGCCGCTTATCAAAAAACTAAACAGAAGGTGCTAAAAGTGGAAATAATTAAACTAATTTTAACAAAATGTACAATTTAACGTTTTCTTACATTGACAATGAAATTTTCTCATTTTCATTGTTTACGATAATTTTTATTCAATGTTTCCTTATGTAACCATTGTCCATATTTACCTTGTCGGTTGTAAAAAGATGTAACCCTTTCTAATTCTGTAATTAAAAAGTGAGTGTTGATATTTAAAAAAATGCCGATGACGTCATATATTTTTTATGACACCCTGTATATTTCACTTTTAAGCAAATAAATTCTACATTGAAGATAAAAATCGACGGGTCCGTGCTTTTTCTTCCTAAACTCCCATTCCAACTTTAATTGAATTTATCCGCTAGTTCTTGAACGTACTGTATCTTAATATTATATATTATTATATATTAATATTCCGTAATAGTTTGTATGTTTAGTGAATAAAAGTGAGTGATAAACACTCAATTTCTGTAATCGTCAATCGCTAGGTTTTCCACGGCTTCCTCACGTAAAAAAGAAAAAACAGAACCCACTGTTAACTCAGTTATGCCGGGGATACGCCAAAGTCTTACGTACCAGAAAAAACTCAATAAATCAAAGGTGTTTCTGTTACAAAGTCAGCAGTAAATGTGGAAGTTTTAAGTACTATATAAACAGTAATGTAAAGTGGTATAGAAGATGGGAGTGACTAACCTTACCATAAGGAAGGTCACTAATTTTTGAGGATATCTTACAATGTAAATTTTGCAATAATACAGAAAATTTTCTAGCACAGTTTGTTTTCTCAATCGACAAATTTTTAACAGACCAAACGGCGTCAACCCATAAAAATCAATGACCTTTCTAATTTTCATTTTGACCAATTAGAAAAATGTTATATTAACAAGTTTCTGATCTTCGTGCATAACTCGAGTGACATTGTACGCGGCGTTGCCACGTCCAATTTTAGTAGCACTAAATATGGTAATTAGAAAGCTTTGTGTATTCGGTCAATTTAAGACAACAGCATCGGAAAACTTTCGTTTGATTGAAACACAAACTAGTTAAACGACACTTTTCACCAAAGCAGTTAGTTTCCAAATGTAAAATTCAATAAAACTACACATGTAGTACCCATGCGCAATGTGTGTTGCCTTCTTAAAACGTAAAACAGTATATGTAGCTAATTCCAAAATGGTAAAGTGTAAAGATAATTGACAAATAGTATAGTAACCAAAGAGATATTTTTTCCATTATAAAAATATACGTCTTCCTTATCCTGTCAAGTAACTGAACTGTCAATTACAGCTTGTTACTCATGTATTTTTATATCTTTATTAGGTGTGTAATTCATAATAATAGTATTACAGGGCGAATCTTATCTAATCCGCCAAAATTAAAGAAGTACTCGAACTCATAATTCTAAGCAAAAAAGTTCATATGTACATGTGTCCGGAAGTGCTTCGTTTCCCAGATACAGGGTGTCAAAGTTGAAAAAAGAAATCGCGTTATCTTCAATATGTTTCGACTGTTTCGAAATAATTTCATGAAATTTTGTGTACGGGGGTTTGTTGTGATGCCACATTCAAACTTTTGGTCCATTTAGTTGTGATTTTTAGAGGGCGCCAGCGGCAACCATTTCGACCCATTTAAATCGTTGCAACTTTTTTGTGCTACACTGTCTGCCATTTTGGACTAGAAAAATCGATTCTCCTATCTTTTCTGCTAAAAAAAAGTATATTTTGGTGAAGTCGCTAGGAGCAACCCTTTCCGAGAAAAACGCATTAAAGCTCACAATGTTTATTTAACTAACTTTTGTAAGGAGCACTAAAATATTCAACATTAAAAAAAGAAAAAGAAAAGAAATCAATATCATAAGTAAACATTTTCTTTTGATAACAACTGTTCAAAATGCGCGCAGCTAACTTCAATACATTTATCAATACGTTTATTAAAAGATGGCCTTATTTGAAAGAAAATATTCTTATTTCGGAATGATTCGGCCGCATTTACAATTCTATACCATAATTCTTCTCGGTTGTTTATAACTCCGGTGTGCACTGATGATTTCATATCACCCCAGAAACAAAAGTCCATTGGGTTGAAATCAGGATTTTCTGCTACTCGAGTTACGATTTATTCTTCCTGATCTACAGTAATGTTACGCTTGGGTCCCATGAAATCCCTTTTGGGACAAAAAGTACCAGTTTCGCAAAGTCTATTAAAAAGTTTACGACTTGGCTACCGGCTATTGGGAAACAATTCTAAATATTGTCTATGCGCTCTACGCCCAACAAAATTTTCTTGTGCGTAAACGCAAATCATATCACGCATTTCTGAATTTGAAAATAAATTATGTCTAGGCATTCTATCGTATTTAATTATGGACTTTTTATTAAAATTTTATTATCAATGAACGCAAAGTGACAGAAACATAAGTAAACAAGTAAGTTACTTAGTAACAATTAAGAATCCCTATTGATAAACTTGTCAAAAAAATGTGCATGCCTCATGAGCTCTAAATTTGTTTTTCTCGGAAGGAGTTGCTCCTAGCGACTTCATTAAGATATACCTCTTTTTAGAAGAAAAGATAGGAAAATCGATTTTTCTAGACCAATATGGCATACAGTGTAGCACAAAAAAATTGCAACGATTTAAAGGGGTCGAAATGGTTGCCGTTGGCGCCCTCTAGAAACCACAACTAAATGGACCACAAATTTGAATTTGTCATCCCAAAAAACCACCGTATACAAAATTTCATGAAATTACTTCGAAACAGTCGAAAGATATTGCAGAAAACGCGATTTCTTTTTTCAACTTTGACACCCTGTATCTCGGAAACGAAGCACTTCCGGGCCCATGTACATATCAACTTTTTTGCTTAGAATGATGAGTTCTAGTACTCTTTTAATTTTGGCGGATTAGATAAGATTCACCCTGTAGACAAGTTAAGTACAGTGAGATCGATATGTAGCATCCCATCGGCTTTTATAAAAAATGATGATAGTCCTACTATTCCCCTAGATCTTCACTGCAGAAATCTACTAATGGCAAGTAGGTTTTGAATGAGACTGTTTGATTAACTGCACTTCCATTTTCGTTTTTAAGGTTATTTTATAGAACACAATTTTAACCTACTTATTTTGTAGAAATGGTAAAAACGTAACATCAACAATTGCAACTAACTAAAATTCTTTACTTCCCGAATAGAAGCAATAGTCAACTCGTGTGGAGCAGGTAATTAGAATGCCCTTAAAAGTTGGGGCAAGATTTAAACATAATTTTGTGTAAATTAAATGTTAAAGCTATTGGAACTTTGAAATCAATGAGAATGCCCACAAATAATTATTAATTTTAATTAATCGCAGTTATTGAGGAACTTTTAATTTATACACATACCAATTAACATTTGCAATAAATCAATTAAAGTTATGTAAAAAGGCAAAAACAAAATCTTGCTTTACACAATAATACTGATACAAAGCAAATCAAACGAATATACACACTGGTATATCAATGTATTTCCACCGTGGAGGAGCATTGAAACAAAATAGTATTAATGATACTGCTATAATATGTTAAAAATTCTGGTTACACGGTCAATTCGCACAAGGCATCGCGTATGTCCATTAAGTAACAGAGTTACCGGTTGGACTCGTTGAAGGATAGGCTGAGTCCATAGTAAGACGTAAAGTAGCTGAAATAATACCTCAAAAACCATATATTTACCATAAAATAAAACCCAAAGTTGGAATTAAAAGTCATTGACGCTACTGTGATTAACACTTTTCGAAAAAGTATCCTTTGGGGTAGTTTTAATTTTAGGCTGTTCACATAATTCTATATAAAATCCTACTCCGCAAATAACTAAAGTTCAATAACTACATTCTAAAAATGCACATTAAATTTACATAATGCATCAATATTTGGGTAAACAAGCCCTATCAGTTTATTTGTCGAAATAATTAATACACAATGCTTTACGAAATTTCTAAAACGTAAAGGTTTAACATTATTAGCAAAGCCAACTAATGTTCTTATGAGGTAGTAAACTTTAACAAAGTGCAACACTTTCACTTTCTTTCTAAATTCCAAAAACTCTTACTGGTGAAAACGGACTTAACACCGGGCGTAACAGATAATGAAAATGTCTCTAATGCCAGTGGAATACAGGTCGTGGGGATGTTACAGAATTTAAATATTCACGGTGGCGTGCGGTATTACCGTAAGTCGCAAATCGGGGTTGAGTTACACTTAAACATAAATAACAAATCGTTTTTATAATGGGCACACCTGAGCGCACGCAAAGTATAGTCATCTAAACTGACAATTACTTACTTACTTACGCGACCTTTAACTCCAGGTGTACGCTAATTAAGCGCAGGGATCTGCACCTGAAAATTTACAAAATAGCCATACCTCTTCAAAGTAATAATGCGTGTGATCAAATCAGCTGTTAGGTCAATGGACTTCCACCTATCTTGACACCACTGCAAACCCATCGCATTTAACAAAAAAGTACGCATTAACAAACACTAAATAATAAAATACTTATCTTTTTTGGGGTTTTTTTAATGGTGTACTTTAAATTATACAATCTAAACGTTTCGATAACACTTACAGTTTTCTTCGTCAGTAGTAATGTTTGTTAAAAATTGTTAAAGATGTTGTAAACAATTTTGTCAAATTTGAAAAATTAAAACATAAACATAAGCCTGCTATTAATATAACAGCTTGAGGAATGTATAGCCAACTATAAAATTTTAGTAAAGAATAACTAGGTCATAAAAATTAAATATTGTTAAACTGCCTCAAAGATGACAAACCAGAACACTCTCTACGACGAAAGCTAACAATGAAATTTGACAGCCAAAAACATATTTAACAAAATTTAATCGAGTTATGATGTAGTGTAAAGTTGTGAAAAACTTCAATTTGAAATGATAGAAGCATTCACAAATCAAACATTACATCAATAAAATAACAGTTAAATCTAACAAAGAGATATCTTTATATCAATAATTGAAGTGTTATTAACAATGAAAAGCACAATGCAGAATGTTATTTGTAATTTATTATATATTTAATAGTTAGTTGCAAACGAACATAATAATGAGTTTTGTCTTGACAATATGTCCATATTGTCAAATTGAATGTCATGATTTAGATTATTCAGGGCATGGTCAGCCACAGCAGACCTCTCTGGTTGGCCTAATCTACAAAATCTCATATGTTCTTTGCGTCTTGTATCAAAGCTACGTTTTGTGGTTCCGATGTATACTTTTCCACATGAACAAGATAACTTATACACTCCGGAAGATGACAGAGGTCTGCTGTGGCTGACTATGCCCTGAATAATCTAAATCACGACATTCAATTTGACAATATGGAAATATTGTCAAGGCAAACTCATTATTATGTTCGTTTGCAACGTGAAGCTATTGAAATATATAAACACCCGAATAATTTTAATAGACAAGAAGAAAATCTCCGTTTAAATAGGTTTTGGCATCTTATAATTAAAAAAAAAAAAAGCATAATGATACGTCTTAATTTTGATTTTAATTTTAACTTGTGGTATGTCTAGGTTTTTGCTGTGTTTTCCTAGACAATGAAGCAAATGCTTTACCAATTATATGTTAAATTACCACTGGACTATATTTGAATAAGTAGTTGAAATTAAATTAAAATTGTTGAACGTTCTGCATTGTGCTTTTCATTTTAAAATTAATTATTATCTTTGTTAGATTTCTGGGTTATTTTATTTGATGTAATGTTTGAGAATGTTATCATTTTCAAATTGAAGTTTTTTTTACTTAATCATAATTTAAAATTGTGTTAAATGTTTTTTGGTGAAAGTTGTTTGTGTGGGGTTTTTGTCATTTTGAGGAGTGTTTTTATGGTTTTCTTTACTTTTAAAATAGTTGGTTTTAAAAATTTTTAAAAGGGTGTTTTTTTTTTTTAAAAATTTTTAAAAATTTTTTTTTTGAGTTGGAAAATTTGTTGTAAAGTTTAAAAAAGTAAGTATTTTTTATGAGTGTTTGTGAAAGAATTTTCAAACACTAAATATTTGTATTATTGAAAAGTTAACCACATGGAGCAAAATGAAGTTTATTAAATAAGGTGCAAAGCTCAAGTTATTTAATTAATTTAGTTTTCTCATTGAGGGACCTGTATGGAAAGGTATGTAAATGATATTTTTTTATATATATATTTATATAATATATATAATATGAGGTGTGGGTGTGTGTATGGTATGTGGTGTGTGTGTGTGTGTGTGGTGTGTGAGGTGAGTGTGGGGGTGGTGTGTGGTTGAGTGTGTGGAGGTGTGAAAGGGTGTGAGTGTGGAGGTTGTGTTGGTGGTGTGTGGGTGAGTGTGTGGGGAGTTGTGGGTGTGGAGGTGTATGGGTGTGTGTGTGTGTGTGGGTGGGTGTGGGGTGTGGTGGTGAGTGTGTGAAAGGGTGTGTGAGTGTGTGAGGTGGTGTGGTGTGTGGAGGTGGTGTGGGAGTGTGGGAGGTGTGAGTTGGTGTGATGTGTGGTGTGGGGTGTGTGGAGTGTGTGAGGTGTGGAGTGTGGGTGTGTGGTGTGTGGTGTGTGAGGTGTGAGTGGGGTGGGGTGGGTGTGATGTGAGGTGTGGGGTGGTGTGGTGAGTGGTGAGGTGGGTGAGTGTGGGTGTGAGTGTGTGGTTGTGGTGTGTGAATGTGGAGTGTGTGGGTGGTGTGTGAGGTGGGGTGTGAGTGTGTGGGTGTGGGGGTGTGTGTGAGTGTGTGGTGTGTAGGTGTGGAGGTGGGTGTGTGGTGTGTGAGTGTGTGAGGGTGGGGGGAGGTGGTGGAGGGTGGGGTGAGGTGTGAGTGTATGGGGGTGTGTGGGTGTGAGGTGGGGGTGTGGTGTGGGTGTGTGGGTGTGAGTGTGTGAGTGTGTGGGTGTGGAGTGTGGGGGTGGGTGTGGGTGTGGGAGTGTGTGGGTGTGGAGTGTGGGGAGTGTGGGTGTGTGAGTGGGTGGGTGTGGGGGTGTGAGTGTGTGAGGTGTGGGTGTGTGTGTGGAGGTGTGAGGTGTGTGAGGTGTGGGAGGTGTGTGAGGTGTGAGGTGTGAGTGGAGTGGGTGGAGTGTGTGGTGTGTGGGGTGTGAGTGTGTGAGTGTGTGGGGTGTGAGTGTGGAGTGGGAGTGTGGGGAGTGTGTGAGTGTGGAGGTGTGAGTGTGTGAGTGTGGTGTGTGAGTGTGTGAGTGTGGAGTGTGGAGTGTGTGGAGGTGAGTGTGGGTGTGTGAGTGTGGGTGGAGTGTGGTGGGGTGTGGAGGTGGAGTGTGGGTGGGAGGTGGGAGTGGGGTGTGGGTGGAGTGTGTGGAGTGTGTGGAGTGTGAGTGTGGTGTGGTGAGGTGGAGTGTGTGAGTGTGTGAGGGTGTGAGGTGTGGGAGTGTGGAGTGTGTGAGGTGTGAGGTGGTGGGGAGTGTGTGAGGTGGTGTGTGGGAGGTGAGTGTGAGGGTGTGGGTGTGTGGGGTGTGAGGTGGAGGTGTGTGAGTGTGTGAGTGTGTGAGTGTGGAGTGTGTGAGGTGTGGAGTGTGTGAGTGTGTGAGTGTGTGAGGGTGTGTGAGTGTGTGTGTGGGGAGGTGTGGGGGAGGTGGGGGTGTGAGTGTGAGGTGTGTGGTGTGTGAGTGTGGGAGGTGGAGTGTGGAGTGTGTGGGAGTGTGAGTGTGGGTGTGTGGGTGGTGTGTGGTGTGGTGTGTGGTGTGGAGGTGTGGGGAGGTGGAGTGTGTGGGAGTGTGGAGGTGTGAGTGTGTGTGTGTGGGAGTGTGAGGTGTGAGTGTGTGTGTGGGTGTGGGGGTGTGAGTGTGTGAGTGTGGAGGTGGTGTGTGGGAGGTGTGAGGTGTGTGTGAGTGTGAGGTGTGAGGTGTGTGGAGTGTGGAGTGTGTGAGTGTGGGGAGTGGTGTGGAGTGTGGAGGTGAGTGTGAGTGTGAGGTGTAGTGTGGGAGGTGTGAGTGTGAGGTGGTGGTGTGGGAGTGTGAGTGTGTGAGTGTGTGGTGTGTGGAGTGGTGAGGTGGAGTGTGAGTGTGGGGGGTGGGGAGTGTGTGAGGTGGGGGGTGTGAGTGTGGGTGTGTGGGTGTGTGGGTGTGTGGGGGGGGTGTGGGTGGGGTGTGGGTGGTGTGGGAGGTGTGGGGAGGTGGAGGTGTGGTGTGGGAGGTGGAGTGTGTGTGGGTGTGTGGTGTGTGGTGGGGGGGGTGTGGGTGTGAGGTGTGGGGAGTGTGTGGGTGTGAGGGTGGGGTGTGTGAGGGGAGTGTGGAGGTGTGGGTGTGAGTGTGGGGTGGGGTGGTGGAGTGTGGGGGTGTGTGGGGTGTGGTGTGTGGGTGGTGTGTGAGGTGGTGTGTGGGGAGTGTGGGGTGGGGTGTGGGGTGTGGTGTGGAGTGGTGGTGTGTGAGGTGGGTGTGGGTGTGTGGTGTGTGGGGTGTGGTGTGGGGGGGGTGTGGGGTGGGGGTGGAGTGTGTGAGGTGTGGGTGGGGGTGTGTGTGTGGTGGGAGGTGTGAGGTGAGTGTGTGGTGTGGGGTGTGTGGGGTGTGTGGTGTGGGGGGGGGGGTGGTGTGGGTGTGGGGGGGTGGGGGTGTGGAGGTGTGGGGTGTGGAGGTGTGGGGGGGGGGGAGGTGGGGTGTGTGTGTGAGGTGTGAGGTGTGTGAGTGTGTGGTGGGTGTGGGGGAGTGTGGTGTGTGTGTGTGGTGTGTGTGAGGGTGTGGGGTGTGAGTGTGTGTGTGGGGGAGGTGGTGTGGGTGTGTGAGTGTGGGGGGGGTGTGGGGGGTGGGGGGTGAGTGTGGAGTGTGTGGGGGGGTGTGGAGGTGTGGGGTGTGAGGTGGTGTGAGTGTGGTGGGTGTGAGGTGAGTGTGAGTGTGTGTGTGTGGGTGGTGTGTGTGTGGGTGTAGTGTGGGTGTGGGTGAGGAGTGGGTGGTGTGAGTGTGTGGTGTGAGTGTGAGGTGTGAGTGTGTGTGTGGTGTAGTGGTGTGTGCGTGTGGTGTGTGCGTGTGGGTGTGTGGTGCTGGTGTGGTGTGTGCGTGGTGTGCGGTGCGTGTGTGGGTGGGGTGTGTGTGTGCGTGTGCGTGTGCGTGTTGAGTGTGCGGTGTGTGGTGTGTGGTGGCGTGTGGTCGGTTGCGTGTGTGTGTGTGGTGTGTCGTGTGGGTGCGTGAGGCGTGTGGTGTGTGTGGTGTGCGTGCGTGTGCGTGGTGGTGTGTGTGCGTGTGTGTGTGGGTGAGTGTGGTGTGTGTGGTGTGCGTGTGTGTCGTGTGGTGTGTGTGGTGTGGTGTGCGTGTGGGTGTGCGTGTGGTGGGTGGGTGCGTGTGGTGTGCGTGGTGCGTGTGCTGTGCGTGTGCGTGTGGTGTGCGTGGTGGTGGTGCGTTGGTGTGCGTGGCGTGGCGGTGGCGTGTGCGTGTGCGTGTGCGTGCGGTGCGTGTGCGTGGCGGTGCGTCGTGGCCGGGGCGTTGCGTGGTGTGCGGTGCGGTGCGTGTGCGTGTGCGTGCGTGTGCGTGCGTGTGCGTGTTGCGTGGCGTGGTGTGCGGTGGGTGCGTGTGCGTGTGCGTGGCGTGTGCTTGCGTGCGTGCGGCGTGCTGGCGTTGCGTGTGTGTGCGTGTGCGTGTGCGTGGCGTGTGCGTTCGTCGTGCGTGGTGCGTGTGCGTGTGCCTGTGCGTGTGCGTGTGGTGTGGTGGTGGTGTGGGGTGAGTGTGTGAGGTGAGTGAGGAGTGGGAGTGAGTGGTGGGTGTGCGAGTGTGTGTGTGGCGTGAGTGCGTGCGGCGCGTGCGTGCGTGCGTGCGTGGGTGTGTAGTTATCTGTCGAAAACGACATCGTTGGACCACAAAAGAAAAATCAATGGATGACCGAAGATATTCTACTCACGAAGAAAAGACGAACACACAAAAAGCGACTCCAACAGGAATACAAGAAAGTCCAAAACAAATTCCAAATAAGATCCGAATAACAAAATAAGAATGACTAAGGAGCAGACGCACAGAAATAGAACAACTGGAAAAAAAATATAGTCACTTTAATGTTCATAAACTTGTGAAAGGAACTATTGGACGAATAATAGGTGTACACCTGACAAGACTTGTCGATGAGAAACATTCGGTAATTGCAAACCCTAATGATATACTCGATCAGTGGAAAGAACTTTATTGAACAGCTATTTAAAGAACATCACCCAAAAAAATGATCAACAATATGGAAGTGAGAAGTCTCCAAGCATACTAAAATCTGAAGTCATACAAGCAATAAAACAGTAAAGTAGACAAAACACCAGGCCCAGACGACGTGTATACAGAAATGTTAAAACTCCTGAACGATGATAGCATCGGCTATACAGTAAAATTATTTAACACCATCTATGAGACTGGTCAGCTACGTAGCGATTGGCTACAGTTGGCCTTTATTCCTATCTCTAAAAAAGCGAATGACAACAAAAGTTACCAAATTCGTATGATCAGCCTGATGAGTCACACTCTCAAAATATTCCTAAAAATAGTGCAGTCTAGTATACACCGAAAATGCGAGGAAGACATTATTTTATAAACATGTAATAAGAGATCGAATAAAAAGACTATGTACCTTATTTTCGGAATTCTCTGATGCATCTTAAGTATTTATGCCTCCACTTTATAATGTCATGTGATCTTCTGAAAAAAACGATTTTTAATAAATGGAGTTTGCTTAATTCGATAAATATCGCAGAAGGAGCAAGCATTAAATTTAACAGTACACGGAGTTGATATTGATTTGTTGTTAAATTACATTTTACATTTGACAACATCGCTATGAAGAACAAGGATACCGTTATTTAGAAATGACTAAAGATAGTAAAAGAGAGAGTTATTCTTTAAGAATCCATACTGAATTTGGTGGTTTGGACAGACTATAGTAATATTTGGAATATTAAGAAAATTTTGTAATATAATAACTAAGTGTTAGTTCGCTTGTTAGTTTTTATCAAAGAGAATTGAAGCAGTTTTTCTAGATTACCGATTTTAAACATTGATAGTGTGATTAATACGTTTATCCATTCGTATCCATTCGTATGATCAGCCTGATGAGCGACATTCTCAAAATATTCCTAAAAATAGTGTAGTCTACGATACACAGAAAATACGAGGAAAACATAAACTGTTGCCAATTCAGGTTTCGTCAGGGATTTGGAACCAGAGAAGCGCTTTTCAGTCTCATCGTGCCACTCAAAAATTTACGAGACCAAAGAATATATGTATACAGGGTGGGTACTCTAAGTGAAATAAATTCTGAAACTCAAAGGGATGAAGTCCGAAAGAAAAATCATGATAGGCATTCTTTATAATTGTTTCCAGCCCTCAATCTGGGGGCAAGAGTTTCTCCATATATCCACCCCGGGGGTGAAGCCACCCCTAACTTTTTTTCAAATGTAAGGGTAGGTCAAGTGATACACCGTGTGAAAGCTTGTATTAAGGAGAATACAACGCACTATTAATTTTTTGCGGCATTAGAGGAATAAAGTGAAAAATCCTAAATGAACGACTTTCTCTGGCTCAATAGTATTTATTTTCGAAAACGATTGAAATGTCGGTAGTTAAAAACGTACCGTAGTGATAACATCCATTTATTATCGCAACAAGTGTGATCTTACCATTGAAGGAAAAAATCTTTATCTTCTGTGTTTCTTACACTCACTAAATGCTTTTTAACTTCGACAGTAGATAAAAATGTGCCGTATTGATAACGTGTATTTATTATCCCAGCAAGCCACGTCTTATCGTTGATGAAAAACGCTCTTAATCTTCTGTGTTTTAGTTTCGATTTTAGTTACCTGCTTGATTTGTTAGCGGCCACGCTAGTAAATTACAATATTGTGTGTTCCTTATATCATTTCTTTGCTCGTTTATTTAAGTAAATAATTCCTCTACTGTAGTTTTCACTTCTTAACGTCGTAGTAAGTTATTTAGCATGGCTTATTTAACGGAACCCCTTCGAAATGAGATATTAATGATGATCGGATATGGTGACCGAAGTCGCACTCAAGCTGAGGTAGCTGAATTATTTCAAGCAAATCATCCCGATTCACCGCGGCTTCCTCAAGGCACAATTAGCAAAATAGAAAGGCGCTATATAGAATTGGGCCATGTCAGGAATATGCCAACACGAAGAAGGGAGGCAGTTGACGAAAATGCAAAGCTGAACGTTTTGTTGGCTATTCGAGAAAACCCCATCACACAAGATGTAAATGCTACAAGAATTGACTGGTGAAGATCCAGATCGACGAATTGAGTTTTGTGAACGAATGATGGACTTCATTGACCATGATCACATACAGTTGGAATGGATTCTCTTTTCGGGTGAATGTACTTTCGCTTTGCACGATAAAGTGAATCATCACAATTGTCGTTATTCTAACCACAACCCCCATTGGATGCGGGAAACTCATACGCAACATCCACAAAAAATAAACGTATGGGCTGGGATTATTGGAGATCGAGTAGTAGGGCAATTTTTTCTGAATGGTAATCTTGGAGGGCAGGTATATCTTTATGTGCTCACGGATGACCTGCTCCCAAATTTAAGGGGTCTATTTCCAAATAACAATCCAAATGACTCGGATGAGAGAATTTGGTTTCAGCAAGATGGCGCTCCACCGCACTATGCATTGCTCGTACGGAACTATTTAAATCAAGTTTTTCCAAATAAATGGATTGGTCGAAGAGGTGTACTTGAATGGCCACCACGATCCCCGTATCTTAATCCCCTTGACTTTTTTTATGGGGATATTTGAAGAGTAAGGTTTATGCTACATTACCGACCGACCTTTAGGATCTGAGCGACAGAATTACTGCAGAAATCAGAAATATTCCACAAGACATGTTTCAAAACGTGAGAAATGGTTTTTATGACCGATTGGAGACAGCCCAGTCATTAAGTCTTTTCTGAAACCCATCATCTATTTCGAGAAGTTGGTTTAAAGAAAAATTGTAGAATCATCGTTTCAGTTCACATATGGCTAGTAAACAACTTCGGGCTCAAAATGTACGTCTCAAAATCAAAAGTGCTACTTACATTATGAGGAGATCGTCAGAAAGCGTAATTTTTTGTAATTGGATGATTAACTCCATCGATAGAGAAGCAATGTTTCTCCAAAGGATTTTATGGACTGATGAAGCCCTTTTACAAAAGAAACATTGTAAATTATCATAATTTACACATATGGGCGTATGAAATCCACTTGAAATTTGTCCCAAACCATTTCAAACTGAATTCAGTGTTAACGTTTGGATAGGAACAGTAAACAATAATTTGTGTAGCCCATATTTTTTGCCATGTCGATTAAATTCTGCATTATTTATGGAAAATAATATTGTTGATATTTTTGATGACGTTCCCCTTAACCTAAGACAAGGCTCTTGGCTACAATTAGATGGTGCTCCAGCTCACTTTGGAGTTAACGTACGTAACTAGTGTGATGCTAATTTTCCGGGGCGCTGGATAGACGGATCGGGACCAATTTCTTGGCCACCTAGGGCACTTGACCTTACTGTGTTAGATTTTTCGTTTGAGGTTACTGAAAAGATCACGTTTATGCTACTGTTAACTCAACTCTTTAAGGATAATGCAAATGCGTTGAAGTTAATGGCTTACATTTTGAGCAATTGTTATAACTTACTTGTCTTTGTTTTCATTATATTTTTTCATGTATCTCTTCTTATTCAACAATAATTTCATTTTTTAATATCGTTAAATTCATATTTTGCCATTTAAATGCTTTGATTTGATTTGTGTTTAAAAAAAATTAAAACCGTTTATGTACATGCAGGGTGCTGATCCGACCGCTGGGTAATAGCATTTTACATGTAAAATCACACTTATGCAATTTCCTGCTCCCCTAATTTGTTTAGAGCAAAAACATAAGAGATAAAAGTTTTTCAAAATTAAAAATCCTGTATGATAGATCAGTTTTTTATTCTCAAAATAGTACTTGAAAAAAGAAAACGAAGAATTAAATTAGTAATAATTAAAAAAAAACACAATTGCCATGATATTAAAACAAAATGTTACGTTATCAACAACTGTCAAGTTTTGACGTTTTTAATAGTACAGAAGACAAGTTAACAAAGAATTAAATAAATCCACAGTTATTAATAATTATTTCAATAAAATTTAACAATAAGTAATAACAATAAAAATGATGTACATTAATAATTAATATTGCAATGGTTTGAAACAGTGAGAATCAAGAGAAGAATAACCAAACATTAATACGAATTCATTAACAGAAATTATTAATAAAATCAAATTAAATGCTCAAAGAAACATCCATTAACAGCTAAGCATTGACCAAGTCTATCATAAAAATGTCTGCGAACATTTGCAAGATGCCGGTTCGTTAAATTGTTGCATTCTTCGGAAACTTTGTTTTTCAAAATTTTTGATTTTAAGTGACCCCACAGAAAGAAATCATTTGGTGATAGAGCTGGTGAACGAGCCGGCCAATTCACCGGCCCGCCTCGTCCAATACAGGTATTTGTATGGCATTCATATAAATAAGCAGTGACGTCTCTTGTAAAATGCGCATGATAACCATTCTGTTGAAACCATACCACATTTTCTCTTGCGACAGCATCTATGGCCTGGCCAATCTCCGTTTGAAGCAGCTCAAGGTATTTTCCGCCGTTTATGTGTCCATCAATGAAGAAGGGGCCTGTAATATTAGAACCGCATATTCCTTACCATACGTTGATTGACTGTGGATATTGTGAATGGTTATCAATCATCAAATGAGGGTTATCCGTACTCCAATAGCGATAATTTTGCACATTTGGCTCTCCATTAATGGTGAAGGTCGATTCGTCAGGAAAACAAATATTGTTGATGAAATACTTATCTACATTGTCCATTTCTATTACTGTTTCTCAGAAAACCATTCTGGAATACCCGTCTGGCTCAAAAATTTCCTGATGGTTTGAGAACTTGTACGATTTAAATTTGTTCTTCTTTAAAATTTTGAAGGCGGTTGTATTGCGCAAATTTAAATCCTTACCAATTTGTCGAATACTAATGCGGGAATTAGCAACGGCCACTGCAATATCGTTTATGTCGTTCACATATCTTGCACAATCTCTTCTTCGTCGGCTACATTTAAAGTACGCTTTAAACAAGAGTTACACGGTTTAAAACGGATCTATACTTCTCTTGGTTTAAAATCACGTTCTGAATTGTTGAAATGGCGGGTTTCAGCCGATCAGGACGTAAACTAGCAAACAAGTTTCGAAATTCAGGTACACTACTACCGGAATAAAACCACTTAAGAAATTAATTTTTTTCAACAAATGTATAAGACATTATTAATTTATTGAAAACCGCGCTGGAAAATCGGGATTTTACAAAACGTCAAAACTGTGTTTTTGCTCTAAACCAATTAGGGGAGCAGGAAATTGTGATTTTACATGTAAAATGTATTACCGAGCGGTCGGATCATCACCCTGTATAATATGTTTAACATTCTGCATTTTAAAAACTATTCATTTCCAGATATATGTTTGTTAGCAAAAAAACTGTTTTTCAGTAGGAAATCTACCGGTAATTTTTTTTTAAATAAATTCGAACCACCCTGTATAATTGTTTTGTTATTATGTCCCATGCTGACGTATAGGCATTTCTACTGTATATCTGCTTGTCTTACTTTTGACTTGAATTAAAAATTTGATATTTTGAAAGTATAGTTAATTTTTATTTCTAGTAATAATATTATGAAACGTTTAAAAATTGATGTAGCACAATTGAATGTACGATCAATTTTAGGGAATTTTACTAAACTTAAAGATATCCTTACAGACAACAGATTTTATTTCGTTGTTATTACATAAATGTTGTTAAACTGTAGTGTTAAAAACAATATTATTCACATAGATAACTATAATATTACACGGTCGGACAGAAATGGACAAGGTATGTTTGTTTCATCAAAATAGTTACAATGGAAAAACCTAACAAACCTTAAAGAATTACAACAGTTTTGAGCACTTATGAGTGGCTGTATGTAGTCTAATAGAAAATACGCTATGGGGTTATTTATAGACCACCTGGTGTTAGTCTACATATTTTCTAACTGATTACGACGACATATTATCTCATATTGTATCAGACTGTGACGAGTTAGTTTGTGTGGGCGACTTTAATATAAACATGGTAGATGTAAGTTATTATATATATATATATATATATATATATATATATATATATATATATATATATGACACTCCTTCAATTTTAGTTTTGATATAAGGCCTTCTTTCGGTTATTCCACACCGAGAAGGATTATTGTCTTTAACCTTAAGTTTAGACATTCGAAGCAATCGTTGACCATTTTTAAAAAATGAGCGGTTGATGAGGCAGTTGGGCTTCTTATTTCTTCAGTTTGGACGCACGTTACAATTCTACTGGACAGTTTGTTAGAGAATATGTGGACTGCATATTTTGCACGAATTCTTTCAAACGTAGATGGTAAGATGTGTTTTCTAGAAAGTTTTTCACAGATACGAGCTTGATTTTAATTTCCGAACTGAAAAGCTACATAGTATCCTGCCAAGATGTTCGTTTACAAAAAATTGTGTAACATTATTTAGCAAATCATTGCATATATCTTTAATAATGTGAGGCACATCGTGTATTAAATAAATGTTTCTATCTTCTGCGGTTTTCCGAATATTTAGCTGACGTTAATACCCTAATCACACACAAGGCACATACTTTGACTCCAATATTAAGAAGGTTGTTCATGCATGTTGGCGCCAGGAATCCGACCCTTTTGTTAACGTATACGAAACGATGTATTTGCAGTCGTCAAACAATCCTCGTAACAGGAAAACGGTGGTGTGGTTGGTATAGTTAGGCAATCTTTCACCATCTCCATGATCGTGGAATCCTTCGATGATATCCATTTTCTGATTGTATTTTTTTTATTAGTTTCATTCAAAACTAATACTTCATCATGTGCACACTCAAACGACTTTTGTTTAATTTTTTTCATTAAAGGAACGTTGATATCGGGCATGAAATGTTGATATTTAATCCATTTGCGAATGATTTGCACTGCCGGTAAATGAAACTTTAAGAACAAAAAAAAAACAAGCCCCGTCAGCCTTAAAGTTGTTGACTTCAGTTTCTCCGCGTCTATCTTCATCCTTCGTATTTTCTGTGACATCTCTTTATACTTTTTACGTTGTTGTGAGATGTTGTATCTCAACTTTGCCTTTGAAGAAGAATCTTTGGGTTTTGAATTTCTTCAACATCTTTTTATTAGGTTTTAGACTGTATGGAGAGACACTCTCATTATCATGGAAACTGTCCTCTTTGTTTTTCTTTTCGGTAGAAGCGTTATTGTTAAGATAAGTTAAGATAATTGTCTTTTAACAAACTTTTAGCGTTCACTGTTGGCATATTTTAGTTATCCTTATAATGAATTCGGACCATTTTTTAACGTCTTTTTATTAATGTTTCTAAACGTATCATCTTCAAAATGTTGGCCCCAAATTAACTTACTGCACAACAACGTGTCGTCAAAATGAAATTAACCGTTCATTACCACACCTCTGCAACCACACATTTCTTAGTTTTTTTTTTGGAAACTCACAAAATCCATAACCACAATTTGCAACCGAACTATTCTCATTTCTTTCGATGCGACATAATAAATTCCAATAGCAAAATATTAAATACCGAAATAAATTTTTTAAACTAAAATAAATAAATACTATTATTATCATAGTATAAATTATTATTATATAGGATATATTTTCGGAAGGTGAACTAGAAAAAAATGTTCAACAAAATGTTTTCGGGCAATAAAATTATTAAGCAGTATATAGATACCGTCACAATTACGAGTATTGTCAAAGCACGAATATAAAATTAAGAGTAATAATACGATAAAGGTGTATGTAGACTGAAAATGTAAATGCATTGGTTTCGAATTGCAACAGATAACCTCGCGATTAGGGGATTAGTAGCTTCTAGCAGGGAATGAATTCGTACAAAATATCAGGGAACGCTATTATACAACTAATATTAGAGTCATATTAAAATGAGAAATACATTCTGACGTCGTATACACTAAACGTGAAAATTTGTAGGGCGAGTCCATGGTAGCCTTTAAGGGTTGTACACTTTGGTACATTGACGTTCGTCTACAGGTGCTCCTTTTGAAACAAAATTATGTATTAAAACGTGTGTAACTTGCCACTGATCAATGATATACATACAAGAAGTGGTGATGTTACGATGTACTTCTCATTTTCATACTACTTCTACGTTGTCACATTAGCACACAAGATTTTCGCTCTTTACGTTATATACTCACGACATGGACGCTATTCCTACTGTGTGAATGTCTCATGGGATTTGAAATTTGATATTTTATGCCACTCATATTTAGCTAGTCCAGATCAATAAAAAGCTTGACGGATGCAATTTTTATATTTCATTATTCCCTTATAGCTACAACGTAATTGAAATATTATGTAATCATACGTAGAATATCCTTCTAATTTTATTGCCAGTGATAGCATACCCACCGATGTGCAATCCTATTATCACTTTCATCGGGAGGACGCTTCTGGGTCAAAAGTGACTGTCGACACAATTTACAATTAGGGATACATACCTCTTATTTTGAAATCGATCCGGTAACTTCTATAGCTTTAAAGGTCAATGTCAACAAAATGACCTAATTATCACAAAGTGAAGGTAGGTAAGATTGGAGACTTTTGGAACACACCACATTTCCAATGTCCCACATTTTCAAGGTTATCACAATCTCAAGGTCTCACCCGCCCAAGGTTACGAAATAAGTAGGTCATGTTTATAAAGAACTTTCCCAAAGTCGCACATTTCTAAGGTGTAAAAAATACGAAGACCACTAACATTCAACACATTTACAAGGTTATTTGCGCACCCTACCTACTCAGATAGACATCTCACTTTTTTAAGGCTTGCTCATGTAATTTTTTACACTTCTCTGATACCACACTTAGAACCAAATTAAAAAAAGGTAACGATATGCTAATATATTTATTTGTTGTATGTACAAATGTAATCAATGTATTACTCAGATATATGATTTTCTATAGGAATAAAACATTTTGATTTAGTACACGTTCAAAAGGTCCTTTCCACTTCTGTATCATTACACGTGCGCGGACGTGGTGCAAGTAATTGAGCGTACGTGCAGTGTGGTGCCCATCGGAGATGCTCCTGTAACGGTGTGTCAGACGACCACCATTGGTTTATTCGAACTCCACAAATGAAGCATTCAACCGTATCGTCTGAAGATATGGAAATGAACCCTGATGTTGCAAGCGATGTAGGTGAGTGAACTCCAGACCATGTTCGATACGTAACTAAACGTTTATCGAAACAATTGTAATACTGAGGATAATAAAAGGTTGGTGTCACGTCGCACATCTTCTCACCGTAGAACACAGTAAGATAATAACAGGAAATAATTTATTATATACAATGTACACATTATAAAAAAACTAATTGTCCAAATAATACACTTCTCCGCTGAGTATGTACGAATCATCTTCATATACCTTGTGCAGCATTGTTAGGGGCGCTCTACAGGATGAGCACCAGTATTCTTGGTGTGACGTGGTAAATTTCGACCCATCTATCCATATGTGTGTTATCGTCAATAACTCGGTATTTACTTGGTTGCAATGCTTTGTAGCAGTCATAGCATAAATGAATATGGCCAGCAAGATGATAACGAGTATGAGGAGCAAATGTGTGTGAATAATATAACAAATTACCCATGAAGGCATAATTCTGGAAGTAGCAAATTATTTTACCTAGGTTGGCAAACCATTCAGAATTCCATTGCACATCTTCATATGTATTCTTTAATGCTTCTAATGTCGTAGAAGGCAGTAGCCCATTTTTTAAATTGCACCCAGTTGGGAATTAGTTCACATGCTCGCCGCACACTTAGATTAAAAAGTGATAATGGTTGGTAGCACTCCCTATCATCCCAATTGTTCTGTACTGGGCTAGCAGATATACTGACACTGGTGGAAATAACACGATACATATGTATAGTTAACCTTAAAGAACGACATGATTGAAATCGGCGTTGTGTAGCCTTGGAAAAGTGGTTGTAACAACCTTTTTTTGTGGTTGTATTTAAAAATACGTTAATCTAAGATCATTAATTTATTTGGAGTAAAATTAGAGGAGTTTTTAATTATTTACATGTAAAATTGAGAAAGGCAACTTAAATTGCATTTCATAGAACATATATTTTGGGTGTAATATTACATAAATAGTTATAGTTCCTTTCTTTTAAAATTGGACTCCGATCATTGTATTTCGCGCAATGCGTGACCACTTCTTGAGGGGGCACTTACAGAAGCGTTTCTGAAAGCCTCTATTTTTACTTCACTTGCTGCTGAATGTTAAAGCAGAAGACATTGTTATAATGGTTTTTCTTAATTTTTATTTTTGGTGCCATCAGAATTTTGGTGGTAAGTTATTTTCAATTCATTATATTTAAAGCTTAAGTATTTGCTCTTTCCAGGCACTCACGTACACTTAAGTACACTCATTATAGTACTTACATTATTCCCTTATACTCACTTAAGGCACTTATTTGCTTACTTACTTACTCATACTTATATTTATATTTTAAATGGCTCTTAAGTTACTTATTTACACAAGTTTCTCTTCATTCAAATAATTTCATCTTAAAATGCAATTTTAATACAATAAAACATCAAGAATACAATAAGTTTAGTGGATCGAAAATCCCTTCAAATACATAATTGATCGCGTTGTTACAAGAATACGCAAGGAAGATGTAGAAACGCTTTCATACTGGTTGACCGTTCCGCATCCATAATTAAACACTGGAAGCTGTCTATAAGAAAATCATTATACTGAGATATTTATGTGGTGAATTTTTTATTTTTTAAGCTTAGCTTTAAAACCTTTTCTTACCTCTCCTTAACCATCCATATATTGGGTAAATAAACTTAATTGCACATTGTTAATTTTTGATATTTATAGAAAGTTTTTATTGTTCATTATTTAGGTTTTGTTATTCCTTGACAAAGATAACATGGCGCTCGAGAATACATTTAATTACATATTTTTTTATAATTTTTTACATTGTTTTTTTATTAATTAGAGAAAGGAAAATAATTAAGCAGGTGAGAAACAAGCCGCATTTCATGTGTGTTAACAAGTCAATATAGTAGAACCCTCCCTATATTTAATCAACCGATTGTGGACGAGACGGCATATAATTAGTGGTGAAAGGTTAGTAATTCAATTTGTTAGATAAATTTTAATTAGAGATTACATTTGGCGTTTAATCAATGTACAAATTACATCACCACTTTATTGTTATTGTTATTATATGGTAAACGTGAGAGGTGGAGGACATAGTAAGTGTGGGAACCTTGAGGTTGTGACGACCTTGGTGTCGTGTGAACCTCGAAAATGATAACCTTTGAATAGTGGTAAACGTGAGAATGGAGTACATTGTAATGGAGTGAACCTGGATAATGGGTGACCTTGAAAATATGGGGGCGGAAAAGTGAAGGAGACATCCTTGAAGTGATTGGTGAGATCCCGCCAACCTTGCAGAAACGGCGTGAATAAAGGCCTCGAAACGGTAGGATTGCTGAAGTAACGTGCAGTATGGCGGTCAAGGTGAAGCAAGCATAAATTCAGATGGAGTACATGTGAAACCAGTATTGTACATAATGGAGAACATATTACGTCAATCGGTAGAAAAGGCGAAGATTGTGAGTATTATGAATTCCAGTGGATGTCGTGATATTTTAATTAACAATGTGCAGTATTTTTTAAACAAAAGTAAATCGAAGTATGTTAGTGTCTGTCTGTCATTCCAATTCAATTTTGAACCAGTCATGAGACTTGGTGGATCTAAGAGTAATGGAGTGGTGTTTGATAAGCAGGAAGGCACATACTTATGGACAATCAAGGTAGTACCTACTATGGAATTTCCTGCATTTTATAATAAAATAATACATGAGGCAGCGGAAATGCCAGATGTTGACATTACATCAGGGTTAATAGTTCTTAACAAGATATATTTGATCTCAATGTAGCATGTGTTATGGAAATTGCTGATTCATCAATGAACAATTTATATTGACGTAAAGTTGCAGCGTGTGTGTGTGTGTAGTGTGTGTGGCTTGCGTTGTGCTGTGGTGTGTCGTTGGATGTCGTGATTGTGTGGAAAATTACGTGTGCGTCGTGTGTGTGTGTGTGTGTGTGTGTGTGTCGTGTGTGTGTGTGATGTGTGTGGTGTGGTGGTGTGGTGTGTGATGTGAGTGTGATGTGTGTGTGTGTGTGTGTGTGTGTGTGTGTGTGTGTGTGTGTGTGTGTGTGTGTGTGTGTGTGTGTGTGTGTGTGTGTGTGTGTGTGTGTGTGTGTGTGTGTGTGTGTGTGTGTGTGTGTGGTGGTGTGTGGTGTGTGTGGTGCGTGCGTGCGTGTGTGGTGTGTGGCTGGTGCGTGCGTGGTGGTGGTGTGGTGTGTGTGTGTGCGTGCGTGCGTGCGTGCGTGCGTGCGTGCGTGCGTGTGGTGTGGTGGTGGTGGTGTGTGTGTGGTGTGTGTGGTGTGTGTGCGTGTGTGCGCGTGTGTGCGGTGTGTGCGCGTGTGTGCGCGTGTGTGCGTGTGTGTCGCGTGTGTGCGTGTGTGCGCGTGTGTGCGCGTGTGTGCGCGTGTGTGCGCGTTGTGCGCGCGTTGGCGCGTGTGCGCGCGTGTGCGCGCGTGTGCGCGCGT
Organism: Vesta saturnalis; assembly: GCA_036346205.1. Classification (NCBI taxonomy): domain Eukaryota; kingdom Metazoa; phylum Arthropoda; class Insecta; order Coleoptera; family Lampyridae; genus Vesta; species Vesta saturnalis. The sequence continues at coordinate 6,110,357 of JARFJB010001544.1, forward strand.
GTGCGCGCGTGGCGCGTGTGCGCCGTGTGCGCCGTGTGCGCGCGGTGCGCGTGTGTGCGCGTGTGCGCGCGTGTGCGCGCGTGGGCGCGCGTGTGCGCTCGTGTGCGCGCGTGTGCGCGCGTGTGCGCGCGCGTGCGTGCGCGCGTGCGTGCGCGCGTGCGTGCGCGCGTGCGTGCGTGCGCGCGTGCGTGCGTGCGTGCGTCTGTGCGTCTGTGCGTCTGTGCGTCTGTGCGTCTGTGCGTCTTTGCGTCACGCCTTAAGCAACCTTGAGCTATCAAAATTTGTTGAGAAATCACCTATTTTAGAGGGATATACATGCGAGATAAATTACCTACCCGAATAAATACGAATGAATGTGGTAACGTGAATCTGGATGATCAAAATAACATGGGAACACACTGACGGCTTACATCAAGCGTAATGGACATATTACATATTTTGTTAGCATAGGACATATTAAACCACCATTACTGTTTTAAAAGTGGTGGTAGAAGGAACACAATTGACTATAACTATACCAAGCTTCAAAACTTCAATACATACAATTGAGGTCACTTAGTCATACGATTTTTATATGACGGTTCGTTTTGATTAATTGTTAATAAACTTGTTTTTTTTCCTAACGGTGCTCCACCGTCTTGATTCATGTTTGCAAGTTTACAAGTTTTTTTTCGCTTTAGCGTGTTTTCATTTTGCTTGTTTTTTGTGTTGGCGTGTTTTCGTTTGTGTGTTTTCGTATTTGCGTGTTTTCGTATTTTCGCATTTGTGTCTTTGCGTTTGCGTATTTTTTGTGTTAGCGTGTTTCCGTGGTAGCGTTTTTCGTTTGTGTGTTTTTGTGTTAGCGTGTTTGCGTATTTTTTTGTGTTAGTGTGTTTTTCGCGTTTGCGTGTTTTCCCGCTCTCGTGTGTGTGTGTGTGTATGTGTGTGTGTGTGTGTGTGTGTGTGTGTGTGTGTGTGTGTGTGTGTGTGTGTGTGTGTGTGTGTGTGTGTGTGTGTGTGTGTGTGTGTGTGTGTGTGTGTGTGTGTGTGTGCGAGCGTACGTACGTGCGTGCGGGCGTGCTTAAGTGTGAGCGTGCGTACGTGCAAGCGTGCGTGCGTGCGTGCGTACGTGCGAGCGTACGTGCGAGCGAGCGTGCGTGCGTGCGTACGTGCGAGCGAGCGTGCGTGCGTGCGTACGTGCGAGCGTGCGTGTGAACGTGCGAGCCTACGTGCGTGCGTGCGTGTGTACGTGCGAGCGTGCTGGCTTGCGTGCGTGTGACGTGCAAGCGTGCGTGCGTGCGTACGTGCGAGCGAGCGTGCGTGCGCGCGTGCGTGCGTGCGTGCGTGCGTGCGTGCGTCTGTGCGTCTGTGCGTCTGTGCGTCTGTGCGTCTGTGCGTCTTTGCGTCACGCCTTAAGCAACCTTGAGCTATCAAAATTTGTTGAGAAATCACCTATTTTAGAGGGATATACATGCGAGATAAATTACCTACCCGAATAAATACGAATGAATGTGGTAACGTGAATCTGGATGATCAAAATAACATGGGAACACACTGACGGCTTACATCAAGCGTAATGGACATATTACATATTTTGTTAGCATAGGACATATTAAACCACCATTACTGTTTTAAAAGTGGTGGTAGAAGGAACACAATTGACTATAACTATACCAAGCTTCAAAACTTCAATACATACAATTGAGGTCACTTAGTCATACGATTTTTATATGACGGTTCGTTTTGATTAATTGTTAATAAACTTGTTTTTTTTCCTAACGGTGCTCCACCGTCTTGATTCATGTTTGCAAGTTTACAAGTTTTTTTTCGCTTTAGCGTGTTTTCATTTTGCTTGTTTTTTGTGTTGGCGTGTTTTCGTTTGTGTGTTTTCGTATTTGCGTGTTTTCGTATTTTCGCATTTGTGTCTTTGCGTTTGCGTATTTTTTTGTGTTAGTGTGTTTTTCGCGTTTGCGTGTTTTCCCGCTCTCGTGTGTGTGTGTGTGTATGTGTGTGTGTGTGTGTGTGTGTGTGTGTGTGTGTGTGTGTGTGTGTGTGTGTGGCAGCGTACGTACGTGCGTGCGGGCGTGCTTAAGTGTGAGCGTGCGTACGTGCAAGCGTGCGTGCGTGCGTGCGTACGTGCGAGCGTACGTGCGAGCGAGCGTGCGTGCGTGCGTACGTGCGAGCGAGCGTGCGTGCGTGCGTACGTGCGAGCGTGCGTGTGAACGTGCGAGCCTACGTGCGTGCGTGCGTGTGTACGTGCGAGCGTGCTAGCTTGCGTGCGTGTGTACGTGCAAGCGTGCGTGCGTGCGTACGTGCGAGCTTGCGTGCGTGCGTGAGTGTGTACCTGAGAGCGTGCTAGCTTGCGTGCGAGCGTGTGTACGTACGTGCGTGCATGCGTGTTTTTCGTTTGATCCTTGTGCTAAAGCAGTGTTAGTCGATTGTTTGTAGTTGTAGGCACTATTGTGTTGACTAAAAGCTATAATTGGCAACGTTGCTTGCTATACCCAGTCCATGGAGTTATGTTTAATTAGCTTTTTTTGACAGATGTTTTTATTTATGATAAGATCAGGCATGCATGTAAAGTAATATAGAGGTGAAACTAACTAGCTAATGTGTTTTGCTGCTACACGTATCACCGTATTGAAGATTCTGTTTATGTATCAGAAAACGTATTACAGTCTCGAAACAGAATGCAGATAAAAATTGAAGGATGTGAATACGGTACAACATCTGCGAACGAGCTGAAAGATTTGAAGTGTGTGCAGCATTTCAAGAGCCGTGTTGAAACCAGTTAATTTAGGGCTAACCTCGTGTCTATGTAATAATGTACGATAAAACTATTAGGGTTATTAGCTACTTTTATAGGTTGTTACAGTATAATCGTTCAAGGTGAAGACGATGCGGTGATTGTATATCAAAAATCTCGTTTGATCTCATGAGATGTGTATAGTTTTTCTTAAAAAATACCTGCGAAGCTGTCTCATTCAAAAAATCTCATGCAAAAAACATCAATAATCGTTAGTAATGTAGTAGTATCCTCTATTATGCTTACTTAATGTATACATATCACTAGTATAGCTTTTTTGATGTCGAGAGAAGAAGCGTGATTCCGAACGGTTGTAGTATTTCTATAGCTCTATCGAAATCAATTAAATTTAAGAATAATCTCATCTTTATGTAATAACAGATGTAGTATAAAAGTTACATATTTTAAATGTATTTAATGTGTAATCACTGTTTAATGAGTTTTTATTATTATGCTGTAACATTAGTGGTATTAGATAGTTTTTACGTAACCTAAAGATTCAATTATTTAAAAAGTAATTTCCGCGTTAGCAAAATTTTTAAAATATTTGTGTTTTTGTATGTAAAAATTTTTTTTTGTAAGTACAACATGCTTGTTAAATACGCATTCAGGTTTTTCTGTATTACTTTCTAGATAGTTAATGACAGGTATGTAATGGGCTGTTTATAGCCATTCACAAAGCGTGTTTTAGTGAGACACGTTGTATAAAAAATTCAGTTTAACATATTGTACAGTTGAAGGAAAAACTTCTAAAGGTAAGCGTATTATTTTTAATATATGTTTTCTACTTGATATTGTTAACAAAAATGCCGATAAAGATTTTTTAAAATGTATTATTACGCAGGATGACTTAGAAGATCAACTCTACAAATAGTAGGTACGCACGGTTTTTAAACTTGTAGTTATTGTTAATTCATGTATAATAATAAACCATTAAAACCTTTTGCCTTTTATTTCCGTTATATCAACTTGATATTCTTAAAAACATGTTTTATTTTAATTTAACTCTATGTTATATATATATATATATATATATATATATATATATATATATATATATATATATATATATATATATTATTACTTTTAATGGGTTTTACAACTGTTAATGAACACGATACAATGAAACAATTTTTGTGTGTGTATGTAAATAAATCAGATGTGATGTTCCGAATGTATAGGTGGTGGCTGTTTAGAGGGCCTGCCTATACATAAAGCAGCATTGCATTAGGGTAGAAATTATTTATTATTTCACGTCATATTTAATTACACTTTAATGCATTCAGTTTGAACTGTAATTTGGTTTCCGCAAACTGTAAGACATAATTTCGGTTGATTGATTGAGTTTTATCTGATGATCGAACGTGATTTGTTTGAGATTAATTAATTAATTGATTTGTTTGTGTGTGTGTGTGTGTGTGTGTGTGTGTGTGTGTGTGTGTGTGTGCGTGAGAAAGAGAGAGACGGAGGAAGAAACAAGATAGAGCAAGAGAGAGGTGTGCATTATCAGCCTCAGAAAATGTTCATTAGTCTATACGCCACTAGATAGCGCTAAAATCAATTTTTTTACTTAAAGGGGCCAGGGCGCAGACCCTGATACAAGTCCTGCCTTACAAGAACCTCCTTATTATAATACAATTTTGTATGACGGTTCGAAGGCCTACAGCTGTAAGATTAAGTTAGAACAACATACAATTGCATCAAGGGGGCCACGATATGAGCTAAGCTCTACACTTATCTTATAAGGTTAGGTCCCCACATCATCTCCAGCCATGGGGCGAAGGCCTGAGAACAAGTTGCGAAGCCCTACACGTGTCGCACAAGAACCTCCTTATTAGAAATACAACGTTTAGGTAAAAGATCATCCAATAGCATTTAGCCATTTTAAAGCAATAGGACCGATAATTTTAATAATATCTTATTAATTATGGAATTTCCAACATTGTATGCTTGTGCATTTGCCTAACCTCCAGGGGTACTTCTATTAATATAGTCAGAAGGACCTTAATACCATCAAAAATAACCTTAAGACCAACTCCAAGTCCAAGACCTAGGTCCAGATCCAGCCCCCAGCACCAAGACCAGTCCCAGCCCTCACGTGAGCATGTGCAAAAAAGGCTCTAATTAGGGTTGACTTCGAAAAGAAACCATGTCATACACGTGGGTGTGTAAAAAAATAGGGGTGAAAGTACACGTCCTATAAGTAAGCGAGTAAAAATAATTAATTAATAAAAATAAATAAAGATCATCATCATCTTAAACCTATCAGATTAAGAATTTCCCTAGGTTAAAAATAATTAATTAATAAAAATAATTAAAGATCATCATCTTATATTAATAAAAATAATTAAAAGATCACCATCTCAAAATAAGGGTAAAAAATACGGTCCCATACGTAAGCGTTTAAAAAATAAGGGTTGAAAACACGGTCTCACACGTGGATGTGTAAAAATAGGGGTGAAAAAGTACGTCCTACACGTAAGCGAGTAAAAATAAGGGTGGAAAATGCGGTCTCACACGTGAATGTGTAAAAAATTAGGGTTGAAAAAGGCATCCGAAAAGAAACCATAAAAAATAAGGGTGAAAAATCACGTCCTACACGTAAGCGAGTAAAAATAAGGGTGGAAAATCCGGTCCCCCACGTGGGCGGTCTTGTGACGTCAAAATTCAAGATGGCGGCCAAAGGTGTCCCGGTACTACTATTGGTCAACCATTACTCACACCTAATCAATTTACGACAGTCGCACCATTGATAGCGGTAGACTGTTCGAATAAAATAGAGACATTAAACTCTAAAGCAGTAGTACTTCATGTAGAATTCGAAACAGCAGTCAACATTCACGCGAATACGACAGCATACTGTGTTATACTCCACGATCGCTTAGTTACGTATAACGCGTTAACCAAAGCAGTAAGACCTGTAATACGATGCCCGTCATAGTCGATGTACAAGGATTTAAACTTTAAAAAGTTTTTATACCGAAAGAACTTTTTTAATGGAGCACAAGTGGCCCACTACATGTTTACACCATATCAAGCTACTTTGTTAATTCATAATCAACACTGTATAAAATGGGAAGGGGGGCATACACCACCACACCAATTTCGCAGAATTCTCAGTCGCTTGATTCAATCTACAGATACTGTCTACGTCAAGAGTAGAGAGAAAGCGGATTAAATCAGAAAATTTGTTACACAACCCGTTATAGAACTTGAGGAACATCCTACTCTTTCTGCTTTGCAACTAGTTTGTTGTTATCATTGTAAATCATTATGTCACTGCGCTATGTGTAATGTATACCATCTGTATGATACTTATGTAATGCATTAAAGCTTGTGCACTTTTTTTAAATAAAAATTGTTAATATATATTTTTTGTTTATTTCTTTTATATATCACACAATGTGAGTACATTCTGTATATATATTCCCTCAATAATGAATTATAGCATAATAATGTTATGTATTCCATTAAAAAGTTACTACATTAAGTAGTCGACCTGGAATGGTGTATCGATATTATACATATTAACATGTATGGATATATATGTTCATATTTTCATTGTGGAGATAATATATACACTCCTAAAACTAACAAGCAACAAACTATTAGCTGCTAACTGGATTATACAAATTCATTTGCCTAGCAACCTCTAGTAGGCCACTCAAAGGATCGACGTTCTTCAATTCCGGAATTCGCCAATGTTGAACACGTGCCACGCAATCGATACCGTTTGTCATCCTCGGACCGAAAGGCGAATTTGTTTAACATCTCAGTGTGTGTATCATACAAAGTTGATCTAAACATGAACATTTTGCACATTACTGCTGTATCAGATGCCTCCGCAACAGATTTGTACTCTACCTCCGTCAGCACTTTTTGAATAACGATTTTTTTAACACCTTTCGCTTTCTTAACTACTTGATCATCAGCAAGCTTTAGACAATAATATTTTGATCCTGCTCCATAAAATATTGAATAGCTTTCCCTGCATACTCATCATTCATTCTTCCGACGAAGGATGTATTCGTTGTAATACAATGCAGACCGTTTTGATAGTTGGATGTGTCATATTCATCAACATTATTCCGCATATGGGCATACATATCATCAGTAGTTATCTCGACAATTAAACAATCTGTGTCTGTATAGAGCAACGTTACATTATTACCGTAATGACTGCGCAAGGTATCGTAAAAAAGTCGATACATTATAATTTTGGAAAGATCTAAAATACTAAATCCAACATATATGGGTTAGTCATAAGTAACGACCAGTTTGGACAATTCCACTGCAAATAATTTATCAGTAAATTGAATAAAATTCTTAAATTGCGGTTTTGCGATGCACCGTGCTATACCCAAGCGACGTCCGTTATTTTCCCAATGTGTTAATAACTTTATTACCCTTCTTTTGTCGACATTCTCCATTGTTTTACCAAATACACCATTATTCATACATTTAAACAAATCCTTTTCGAATTTGTTCTTGGCTTGATTCCGAAGAGTTGTATTAAGGTCTATGTATGGTATTAGCCAAGGACTTTGATGAAACCGTAAAACTCCATGAATATGAGTAACAATTAACCCATGCTGTATACATTGTTTTAAATATCGGTAATGTATAACATAGTTGGTCTTATCACATAAATTAGGAATTAATTTTTCCTCCTTGGAATGTGGTGCGCAGATCATTTCGGGACAAAACGGATAATCATTGTGTTCATCGTGCAGGTGGTGCGGATATTGTACATCTACCTCTTGCACATACCCAATGTCAACATCATTAATCTTCAGTACATCAAAGTTTTTAATTTCCTCTTCAGTTAACCACATATACCCATTATGAGAAAGGTGTTGCCGCATACTCTATCCGTATAAATTCGTGGCATCTAAATACTGTAAAAAGACTTTTGGACGATTATGATCATAATTTGGCACAAACTCGTTGTTAGAAATACTTGTTCGCTTAACACAAGTACTAACTCCATCACGAATACCTTTCTTAAGAAAGTGGTACATATCCATATCAGTCAATAATTCTAACATTTCAACATGGCATCTCACGCCAATCTATGTATTGTAACATACTGCGCTGGTTCTAATCCATACATGTCTATACATAACCGCCTAAAGTTTTCGAACACGTCAGCCAACAGAAACACGTCAGATTTTAAATATATGTCAGCATAATCCCAGAGTGTATTACACTTAAAGTGATCCTCTCACACCAGTAGGACGCGACAATATTCTTCATCGGATATATTTTCATCACGCTTTTTATCGTAGAATTTGTCATAGGAAGGTACTGTGACATCGTCTAATTTATTAAAATTGTCCCCGTACGCGTAGGGGAAATTACCTTTCTTTCTAGCTAAGTGAAAGTCATTATCATCAACAAAATATTTCCTTCCCTCTCTACGTTGATCATCTGATAAATTATATCGACGAATCGCAAATGTATGTACTTGTTTTCCTATAGCCGCGACTTTTAATAAATTCGTCTACATAAATGTGCTTACTGAGCGTTATATATTTCTCACTAGTAACAGGGAGTACGGTAATTTCTTCAGTTTCACTGCTAACTGATAAATGTAGGTAATTGATAGTTTAAATTGCACCACGATATTTACCAGTGACATGGCAGTGATCTCGTACTTTGGAATTTGTAACATCATCCGTAAAAAGCTTGTCGCATATATAACAATTACGACTTTGCTCATCCAGTTGTTCATCAGTTAGTGGTAACATTGCAACAACAGTTTTCAAATGCTCATTATATATCCGTTTCACATCACTCTCGAGCCGTGTTATAAATACCTCCGCGGCATTAACCCCCTTATAAAGTTTTAATTTGGACCAGGCATCGTTTACGCCCCACTTAATATAATAACTGAGTGAGTATGGTTCATGTTTACACTTTTTTATCGTGAACGGTTGTTCGGGATCGGGTTTAGCCGTATTTACCGGTACTAATAGCGCTTCAGAATCTGCATGTATTACGAACGGTAGAAACACCTGTTTTTGACAGTTTCGAAACTCAAGCATATTTTCCGCACAGAACTCCCCGGTTCTGTCTTTTCTTTGCATCACGCCAGGTATACGAAATTACAGTTATGAGACACGTGTCGAGTTAATTGCTCCTTCGTTCTAAAGTAATGAATGCATGAATAACAAAATATTTTGCCCCATTACGTCGATTCATTTGGTTGCTAAGCAAACGAGAAAAATTTTTTATCCATACATAATGCTGATTATCCGTTTGGTTACTGACTAATAGCAACAAATTGACATGAATAGGTTGTTTAGCTCTTTACATCAGGAATGCCATGACCATCACGATACGTATCCTCCAGTCCATTAACATTGATGGAGATATTACAGTTGGACTCAAACCTTGAGATGTTTGACAGCTTAACAGGAAATTCTACACCGTTCCAGTTGAATAACGTCCTGAACTCAAGGTAGGAAGTCGTCCGTTGTGGTAACCCCGTCGGTGTCACTAATGCTGATACAATAGCCCACGCAAAGCAGCAATTATCAATATTCTTCACATTGGATATGGCATGTTTATGCGAAATTTTAGGCGGGACATTCATATAGGATAAACCCGTAGTGGTAGAAAATTTCAACATGTTTACCTCTAAATATACGAAATTCACCAGCGACCACCCTACGAAACAACATATATTAGTAATGTACTAGCCTACTACTTATAACTCGCACTTACGAGAATCTTTATGCTGAAATTCTGATTGCTTAGCATCCAAGATTTCCACTACTTCTTTGAAAATACACCATCCCGACACTCGATATATCATATTTCGTTTGAAAGGACTTTAATTCGGTACTTTCTCTACTGTTCAGAAAGTACAAACCAACTCAACATTTCAACGAGAAATGTTTCTGCAGCTGAATTTGTATTAGTTTCAAAACATTCACTTTAACGTCACCCATAAACGTCTGTCCATCAGTATGGGTATTGCATGGTGATAGTCTCTACGAAACAATGCGTTGTTTAAAAACATCGCGAATCACGTCAACCCCAGTATCAACGAGTAGACACACATTTGATTTGTGCTTATTGCTTCTAAGGTGTCCTTGATAAACATATCGAGGAACATGAATCGAACAATCAGTGCAGTGCAAAATTTCGACACTTTTGCTACTTTTATTTTGTACTGGTTTGCCACTTTGATCTGACTTACGCTTCCGTGAGTTGGAATCCTTATCCAACACGCAGTTTTTTGATGTCACAGTAAGGAGTCTTTTTGAAAATTTCTTCAGGCATTTACATTGAAACGTTTTATTGCGATCTGTAACAGAGAGAATGTATAAACAATGTATAAGTGAACGGGTAGGGTAACGTGTTTTGTTATAATTCCTTTTTTTAACCCTTTATTGCTGTTTATTGGTTTGTAGCATTTATTACTATCATGTATTACAACTGTTACGTTCACGGTATGTATTGTCTAAATACTACTTTATTTATAGTTATAATTCTTTTCTTTCATTACAGCTGACAACCATAGTACCGTTCGTCCGGAATTATGATGTCGAGATTACGGAGAGCTCTGTAGAGGAGCAGCTCGACCGGGTGCACACTGGGCTTGTAACATTATACCTTGCCTGGCATACTGTTTCAAGCCTAGCTATACTAAGTGGGTGTAATCACGTCATTGTACATCTGGAGATGATACTGGAAACTGTCGAAGTGATTGGTGGACTTTACGAACTCATCCGAGTTCGTAATGCAGCTCTTCGACAAGTGGTCTTTGCAAGTGATCGAGACAGGCATAGTAAGTATAACTGATACAGCTCTCCTACTTATGATATATTTCCAGAAAAACGTTGATCCCAATAGTGCGACCCCATACCATACAGGCCGACATTAACTGACTGAGCGTGGCAACTACTGTACAGACAGAGAAACAGACAGACATATATACAGACAGACACATAGACAGAGAGACGTACAGAGAGACAAATACACATCACACGGTGTATATGCTCAAATATATCAATCATTCTGTGATGGTATACCATCATGTACCGCTGATCTGCTAGTCCTCTAGAGGAACATCTTCAGACGATACGGTTGAATGCTTCATGTGTGGAGTTCGAATAAACCAATGGCTGTCATCTGACACTCCGCTACAGGAGCATCTCCGATGGGCACCACACTGCACGTACGCTCAATTACTTGCACCACGTCCTCGCAGGTGTAATGATACAGAAGTGGAAAGGATCTTTTGCACTTGTACTAAATTCAAATGTTTTATTCCTAGAGAAAATCTTATATCTGAATAACACACTGATTACATTTGTACATACAACAAATAAATATATTAGCATATCATTACCTTTTTTTAATTTGGTTCTAAATATGGTATCAGAGAAGTGTAAAAAATTACATGAGCAAGTATTGAAAAGTGAAATGTCTATCTGAGTATGTAGGGTGCGCAAATAGTCTTGTGAATGTGTTGAGTGTTAGTGACCTTCGTATTTTTTACACCTTACAGTGTGGTATTCTTAGAAATGTGCGACCTTGGGAAAGTGCTATATAAACATGACCTACTTATTTCGTAACCTTGGGCGGATGGGACCTTGAGATTGTGATAACCTTGGAAATGTGGGACCTTGGAATGTGTTGTGTTCCAAAATTGTCCAATCTTACCCACTGTGAAGTCAAAGGGCAATGCCGAAACCACCTATTACAGGACAAATGGTTCGAAACATTATGAAACTCACGCCCGCTAATGACAGTGCCCTGATTGAAGATGCACCTCTAATTGCTTTCTCATATACGTACGTACAGAGAGAAAGCTATTTTGATCTCCATCGTGCGTGTTTTACTACATCAAAGATAAATATCATCTCTATGTTTAATGGACACCGTATAACAAAGTGGGCGGCTTCCGAATATATTTTTCGAACGGATTACAAATATGTTTTTAATTGCAGTTTGCTCAATACTAATCGTCACTAGATGACGTCAAAGTAACAGACGTCACGCTAGACACCCAACAAAGGACGTTTCGATTTCGCATAACTTGTTTGTGGCCACTTAGTTCTTTTCTTATTTTTAAAGACATAATTAATCTTTTAGTATATCTATACTGCTTTATTTTTTCTAAACTTGTTGTATCGCTAGGAATTATTTTTGGCGAAGGACATTTATACAAATTAGAATATATGATTATGCAAAAGTTGCAGCTCAACTGGAAGTCGCCATAACCTTTCAAAAGCTTATGGACAAGCACAGGAAAAACACATTTCTATTCCTAAAATAATGAAATTTACTGTGCCATAACACACTTTAATTCGAGTTTTTCCTTTCTGATAATCTTTCAAACCTTACGACTTTCTTGTTTATTAGTCTATTGCGGAAGTCCGTCCGCGATTATAGAAAAAGGCTAAATTTTTTTCAAAATTGTCTCCGATAATTGACAGCATGCCACTTACGATGTGCACCTCCTATTTTGACCACAATATGGTGGCCTCTCCTGGGTCTAAGGTCAAGGTCCACAAAATGAGTAATGGATACTGTATAAATATTTCGTCCGCGATTACAAGATGAATGATAGCATACCAGTTAGACATGCGCATTTTCAATTTTGATATCCATAGGCTGACCCCTGCACGGTCTAAGGTCAAAGACAACACAACCATCGATGGACAAATGGGTATTATTCGAAGCCATTTTTGTGTAGATTCCAAGTATTTATCTGATTGACCTCTCACAAATTTAGATTAAAGGTCAATGCATGTCTGTCGGTATTAGTTATTACAGTGTAAATTAGTCAATAGCTTACTTTGACCTCGATCGAGTGGCCCCAAGTGAAAAGGCGAGGTCAACCAAACTTTTATTATATACCTATAAGCGCCATCAAAAAAAATTCGGGAAGATTATAATTACTTATATCATTTTTTTCTCCTGTCACTAATTGTCATAAAACGAAACCAAAGTAATGGACGCCAAGCCCGACATCTAGCAAACGACGTGATGATTTCGCATATCCTATTATATCATTGATAAGGTTAATCTAGTTACCAGATTGCTGTTACTATTTGCTGCTTAAAATAGTGATTTGATTGAAACAACATTAATAATTTCTCCGTGTAATGCACAATCTTAAAAATACTTAATTGTCTATTAAAAGAACTGGTTCTGCCACCGACAAAAACTGTACGGATTAACTAAATTTTGAACAATATGAATTTTGCTGAAGTTTTGTCACATGCAGCAAGTTTCAAATGATGTAAATGATTGAATAACGTGTTATGGACCGAAGAAACAAATTTCCAATTGAATGGTAATGTTAACAAAAATTTGGTTGTAAAATCGTTTCCACATAGAACAAGAAGTGCATGATTGAGGGTTCCCGTGTGGTCAATGTTGTTTACAGATGTTATGAAATTTTGGTATATCATACATGAAAAATCGCGATATTGAAAGCATAATTTTTATGCAAGATAGTGCATGAACCAGTTATTTGGGAATTCCAAACCAGCAGACGCCTTACCAACACCTGACGACACCTTCCTCTGACATTGACTCGACTGATAAAATTATTGAAGCTGACCAGTTTTATGTAAACTGCATTAAGGGTTTTATTCAAACAGTTTCAAAATGTCAAAAAGGAATTTTGTCATGTCAATTTTATTGAAATCAACATCCTGTATAGTAAATTTTTCTCTGGATTTTTCACCTGGAAATTGATCAAATTAACAATCGACAACAAAACAAACAATTTCTCGATTACTTGTCACTCTAAGGGATAGTTTTACGCTTAATTTGTCGAAATGCGGCGCAAAACAATGGTTCATGTTCGACAACGTGCAAAATTTCGCGGTATTTTTAACGCACTATAGTAATCGGTTAATGAGAAACCTTGGTTATCCGTTCGTGTAGAAGTCATAAAACGTACGTAAAAAAAATAAAAACAAAGGTTTTATAAGCGAATCTTAACGCCCCTCTAGATAGCTTGACGAAATATAAATCGATCGCAGCGCTGTTGCCGAGTGAAAGTTTTTTCTTAATACTTATCTGCCACAGGACAGATGAGGGATTAAATCAATATTCAGAATAATTTATGCAAATCCGTTTATTATTTTTTCACTAATTTACAGAAGACATGAACACTAAAGTAATTTGCAATAAAATTGAATTTTTTTAATTTTTTATAAAAAATTTTAAAACTAATGCCACTTATTTTATTATATAGGTACCGTAACTCCATCCTTTTCTTTAATTACACGTAATCAATATAAAGTGTTATTTATATAATTTGTATAACAACAAATTTCTATTATTTTCTAATTAGATCATTACCCAATGTTAAATTTAAAGAGATAGGTATAGGTAATATAATTAGGTGTACAAAATGGCTAAATACCTTTCCCTTTAATTAACCCTAAGTATAACGCGCAATTACATATTGATTATTGTTATTCCTCAAATATTCTAATAAAATGTTGATAATTACGGGATTGCTATCAGTGTACTAACATTTTGCAAACGATATTCATCGATCAAACATCAGTTGTGAATTTGTGGTATATTTAATTAATTATTGTGTTGTAGATTCCGAAAACAACCAAATTAAATTAAAGTGTAACCATAATCATGATTATCAGGTGCAAGGAATTTTACACAATACCAAACTAGTCAAATGCTACTTTATTATCTACACTGCAACAGGAATCCATGTTGAAGAAATTGAAAGGTATGTAGTAACAATAACGTTTCGAACATTAAATGAAACAATATGTTTTGTTTTTTATAGAGATGATACATTTTGGAAGGATCATATGGTAAAAAAATTATAAGAATTTTACTATAAGTCTTTATTGCCGAAGTTAGTAGATCCACGCAGATGTCGTAATTTAAATCTTCGATCTGTATATATGACCAATTAAATTTTAAATTGTTTTGTTTGTTCACTTCTGTAGTTTGTTTATAATATTTTAGAAAACTTTGATACAAAATAAATAAATAGAATAATTAGTTGTTTTATTTTAATTTTTACTGATAACAATACATTATAATTTAGTAAGGTGCATACATAAAGTACATACCGTTTTCGTTATTTTAATTTATATAATAGTTTGAAGGATTCAAAGTTAATCCGATTAGGTACTTGCTAAGGAATACCTGAAGATCTTTGTGCCCCCGGCTCATTTAATGAGCAGACCATGCTGCTATATTTTCTAATGGAATTTCTACCTTATTGACATCAGAACATTTATCGTTTTTATAATGTTTTAAATATTAAATTATAAATCTACAATTTTTTCAAAATTTTAACAGTTCGTATTTCGAAAAACCTATGTCTGAGTATATGGATTTTGTTAAAAATGTTATCAATTATAAAAATATTCCAATTTAATCACTACTGGGAAAAAAAAGAAACCCTATATTCAAACATTTAGGAAGGTTTCGGGACTATTTTGACGTCTAACGCGTTTCTCTCAAGTTTCAGATAACTTCATAATAATATGTATAAAAAGTTAGAACGTGTTTAACATTGCACTTATGGGCGTTTGATGTGTTGCCTAACTATCTATCGAGATTCCCCTTAACTAAATCACTCGGAAAGCTGCGTAATACTCCACAAGTAAACACGCTATTAAGCAGGGAAATATTTATTGTTCACTGTCAAAAAATTTATTATAGATGTCGCCAGCTCCGTGATTTTCGCCAATACTCACGAAAAATAAATTATCAGAACATTTTATATAGTTTTTCGATTTAGACATACATAAAAAAGTAAATGGAACTTTAGGTATAAAAAGGTTAATCTCAATTAATCTATGTTAAATGATAATGACCTTCAACAAATTAAATGATAGCGATAATTAGTCAGATTAGATTTAGTTTTATGTAGTACTTATGTCGGTATGACACTGTTTAAACAAAAACGTCTATTTAATTTAATACACTGAACATGCTAGTGTCAATACTATTTTTACCATTATAATTTATATACTATATCACGTGTTCAAGTTAGTAAACTATTGGAAAGACAATGGAGTTGCACAATATAACCAATTTAATGTGTGGAAAAATACTTTTTCAGATATTCTAATGCTGAAACATATGGCTGAAAATATTAAAACTGTCTACGACTCCTTCGATGGCTTTCGGTATGTAGAATTATTTTTAGAAATCCGTTAAAAAATTTAATTTTAGTTATTGTGGAGCGTACGACTTACTGAAAAAGGTTCTAGTCATCAGAGATCCAGAATTAATTAAACAAATAACTGTGAAAGACTTTGACCATTTTATTGATCACCTTCAATTTACTCCAGAAGATGTAGATCCGCTATGGGAAAAAAATTTGTTTTCACTTAAAGGTAAGACACTGTAAGTGAGATAGAAAGATGAATTGTTTCAAAATCCGTAGGAAATAAATGGAAACATATGAGAACTGTGTTAAGTCCTTCATTTACAAGTAGCAAAATGAAGATGATGTATAATCTAATAGAGGACTGCACTAAATTGTATGTTAAATATTTCGAAGATGTTACTAGAAACGGTAATATTGTTACAGAAGAAATGAAAGATGTATTTTCAAGATTTGCAAATGATGTAATTGCATCTACGGCTTTTGGTGTAACTTGCAATTCGATAAAAATTCGGGATAACATTTTCTTTTTGAAAGGAAAAGAATTGGTGAAATTAGAAGGTTTATTGATTAACTTAAAATTGATTTTTATGTTTATCGCGCCCACTGTTGCAAAAGTAAGTTATGTTACAAAAACTATATCACTACAGAGCAAATCAAAATACTATGTTTCGGGTATTTAAGTCGTGTATTTTCTGTATTTATCTTTGATATAAATTCATACAAATTTAACCGTTTCGATGTGAAAATATCTCAAGTAATTCTTAAAGATATTACCATTTACCGAGGGTGATAACTGCAATTGTTATCGAAACGTTCAAATTACCAGGCACGAATTACATTGGTTACCGGCCTCGGTGAAATGAATTGGGCTTGATATATTCGCGAAAAAATTTGGGGGGGGGATGGTACGGGTGGTTTTCGAGATATTCATGGTTAAAGACACGCCACTGGAATAGGGAATTCTACGACCCGTACCAATTTTAATGTATTAACTTTACAGAAAATGGCCATAGGAAACAAAAATTAATTTTGTTTCGTTGACAACATACATTTTTATGAGAATAAAGTGAGTTTCCCGCAAGTTTACCTATGTAGTGATGAACAGGGTTCTCTAAAATGAGCGCTTTCTGCAATAGACAGATAGAGACTGGTTTATAATAAATATTTCCTTAAAATATATGGATACATGGTCGAAATTGATTTTTAGTGGTGCTTGTCTCAAATTCCAATTATGTTCTAAAACATACTGTCTTATTCATTTTTACACAATATTAAGCCTGAGAAAATGTTTTTCTAGGGTGAACCAAGAATAAAAATAAAAAATTACAGCAAAATAACAAAAAAATAATTCTTTAGCAAGAGGTCCCGTATTATTATTCCATATTTTAAGTTGTTTGCACTCATACTATTATCGACACTTAACCGGGTAGCAATTTGTCAACTATTCTTTTTAGCTGATTATAGGGCTAAAATATTAAAAAAGCAATCAGACCACGTGTTGCACGATATATTTTTTCTAAGAAGTAAATATTATATAAATTAATAATGCTTTATTTTAAATAAATTAAGTAACATTACTTAACATTCTAATTAATTGTAAAATTGGAACCAAATATCACAATAACTATTGATACTTTTTCGATCGATTAATATTTATATTTTTAAGTTGTTATGTGTTTAATTGGAAAACGTTGCTTTTTGATAACGTGCGTCATTTTTTCAAATTTACTTACTAAAAATAGCAATTTATTCTTAGGTTGAATGCTTCCAATTCACTATTTCGCAAATTTTTACGCATCTCTAATTGCATTTAAATTAACGTATGTAACTTTTGTACACATCTCTTATTTAGTTACAATAAGTCAAATTTAATACCTTCAGTGACATCTCTGAGATTTCGGATCATTTAATATAAAGCAGTTACAAAGAAACCTGGGATCTTTTAGGGTCAAATAATACATATACATATAATAAATATATATTTTCTACACATTTTTAACTTTTGGCAACAATGATTATATAAAAATTTTCTCAAGTTTGTAAAATTGATTTTTAAGGTGTTGGCCAATTTTTATTTCTTTCTTTTAAGAACGCTTTTGATGGTGGATGTTGAGTTTCTACAGAATTTTTCGTCTCTGGTTTTGGATGCTGAAGCATCATTTTTTTGGAAAGTTCTCACTTAAAGTAATACTTTGTTAAGTAAAAGTATTACTAACGCTTTTAAAAGGCGGATATAATAGAAATTATTCATTCGTCCTCATCTTCGGTTTTCGAATATAAAAGCATTCAATACTAATTCTTTACATATATAGACACTTCAATCGAAATTAGGTTGAATGTTCACTACCCGCTCGTTTGTCACCTGTAAATGGAATGAACGGTCATAATTAATTAAACATCGTACTTATATTTACCTTCTTTTAGCATCTCTGTACGATCTATGTAAGAGCATCTCTGTACTACCTACGTAAGAGCATCTCTGTACTACCTACGTAAGAGCATCTCTGTACTACCTACATTTCTAACGTCATTCCTTCTTAAATTTTCTGCTCACATTTTACTGCTACGTTACATCCAAAGTATATGGTTATCGCTGGAAGGCATGAGAGCCTTGCTGACATCCATGACCACATACGTGAAGGCTGCTAGGTCATTGGAATAGTACCCGAAATTTGCAAAATCAAATAAGTAATAGTTTAAACAATAAAGGTCAGATATTTTTTTTCTTACCACCTGGCTACACGACTGTGTTTACAAATTTCAGATACATCTAGGAGGTTCCTAGTGAATTTCTACAACGAAAATAAATGGACTGATATTATCAATTTTATAATCAAATAATCGACAATTGTTACCTCTTAATTAAATTTATATATTTAAGGTACTTCCAGCAGATCACTTTCACAAAATTCTTTTATCTAAAACGATATATATATATATATATATATATATATATATATATATATATATATATATATATATATATACATTAATTCAGTTTTGAATGTTTTTGCACTCAATCACCAGAAAAACTTCAATTGAATCATTAATAGTGACAATAGACCGCACCTAAACATTTTTAGCTTCCATTTTGACCTAATTAATTCTAGCTTCTGTGGCTACATTCACCCAACGATTTAACTCCTATTTTGATTGAAATATACCGGGTGTAACGATTATCTGTATTACGTGAACTACTGCAAATGTTAAACATTTAATTTTATCTGAATTTGTAATTTTTGTCTCGTAATCTTTGTGTTATGTACATTACTTTTCTTGTGGACAAGGGCCAATTTATTTCCTATAAATTTCTTGATTACTTTTTGTGTGTTACGGTAGTTACTTACTGTGGACCGTAAGGCAAGCAAGTTCATTAATTAAATTCTTTTTATTTATTTTTACTTTACTAAACATCCCAATGTGATTACGTGTTAAGTTAGCCAATTCCGAATACGAACCGTAAGATCTTACAACGGCCGGAAGGGGGCATATAATAATTATACTTTTTTTTTTATTTTATTGAAATTTAGAATTATACTTGCCGTGGGCACAAGCTGAGGCTCGCTGCTTGTCATCGTGGGCTTTGGTGGAATGTTAATTAATTAATTTATTTTTCTTTTGTCAGGATATCCACAATGAAAATTACTTTATCGGGGGAATTGTTAACTCATTCCTACTTCTTCCTTCACTTTTTATTTCTTTCTTTCTTTTGGTAATTCCTGTTTCAGGTTTTACGGGGTTTACTCTCCTTTCAACGCTTGTTGAGTATTTCCTTATTAAATCCTGTGGTGCCTACACATATCCAGTTCCTATCTAACCATATTACTATCATTTTAAGCTGTACCTCCAAAACAACTACGCATCCGAGTGCACTGCGGTCTTCCGACCGTACGCTTGAGTTTAGTGGATCCCACTCATTCTTTTTATGCCATATGATGGTTAGACACGTGGCAAAGTGTTCCGCCCTAGATGTCCATTTGTTTGTCATGTCCATGTTTGGCATCCAAGACACTTTCCAAGAGTATTGTGGATGGATACTGCGTGTCATGCATAACAGAATAACCACGTAACGCTGCTAACATGCGCATATGTCCCAACGGTCCGTGCAGCAAATTCGCAATTGCAATAGTACCCGAGAGTAGTCTCCTGATATATTCCATCCAGAGCTGGTAGTTAGCTGCATTTCGGAACCTAGGAAAGACTCTGGCTCCAATTACATGCTCAATGTGAATTCGTTCTGTATTTCCATTTATGTAGTATTTTGTTTATATATGATGGAGATAATTTAAGTTGGTATGCTCCGACAGTAAAGTCACTCAAATATTCCATGGTTAAATGTGTAAATTATTGAATACGACTATATTCTAACAGAATCGACGTCATTGTAACTGTTTGGCTTCAACCCTCTTTTTAACTGACTCAGTAAATTCGCCCTGCGAAGCCGTTCTTGTCCCAGCTCACCGTTGGCGCCTTGCATGATTATGGGTGGAAAGTATCTGTTTATAATTCAAGCACAAATAGGAATGTAATTTTGCAAATGTTTTTGTGATTAGATGAAATTCAGTGGTTGAAAAACATTTCACGTTTCTATTATCCATGTGGTCTTGGTAACCTCTCCATATATTCGCCTCTTCTACGGAAAGCTGCAGTTGGCCTTGTCTGGTAGAGTCTGGCATTCGGAGCTCAATACCTACTTAGTCTCTATAACCTCTGTCCACAATAAAAATATCGCCTTCTTGAAAAAAATTGCGGAATCCTTGAACGTTATGGTTAAATTCATCCTGCAATGTTACCGCGTCGTTATTTCTTCCATCACCAAAATATGGACCTAGAACGGTCAAAACAAATCGATCAGGTGCAACTGCCAGGATTGGTATCGTTTGTGAACACTATAGATTTGCCTAAGGGCTTAAAAATTAGAGCTTTTTGGAGCTCTACATAAATTATATCGATGCATGCCGTAGCCTTTCTTGAATAGGATCAGGATTGTATAAAATATTGGCGAATTCGGGAACATGATTCTGTATATAATTCTGTCTTGTTATCGAATTGACTCCAACATTTTCTCGTATGAAAAGAATTTTTAGGGACTGACGAACTTTTTCCTGTGGAATCGGTTCACAAAAGGCGAACATATCGAGAACATTTTCTTTGTTTATAGGACAGACATATTTAAACTCTGCATTGGTAAAACTATCTTCGTCTTCGAAACGCCATCTATTGGTATTCGTTAAATCCCTCAATCCTTGCAACATAATTTGCATTTGTTTGTCTTTGACTTGAACGGGACGATTAATAAAGGCCAACCCAGATATTAATTGACGCAAAGTTATTCCATTCTCGTCTAAATGATGCTCACAGACTCGTTATTTTCTGAGGCATAAATATATTGTACTGAAAAAATGTGTACCCTGCGTTTGTTAGAAAGCTTTCGTAAGTCGATGGGATGATTGTCGCGAAGTGATCACCCATTGAAACAATTTCTCATCACATTCAATCTCATGCAAGTCGAATCACCTAACACAAATTCTGATTACCTCAATTATATAGATTACTGGTAATCCAAGATTATCTCTCCTAAACGTTGCCACCTGCCTTTTCACTCATGTTCGTCACCCATTAAATGCACCATTCGCTGAATAGTCCGTCGTCTATTACACGTAAAGCTGGGGTCTCTTAAAGGCAGATACTTCATTCATGTTTTTATTACAAAAAAATCAAACTGCTGCAGCAATTAAACTTCTTAAATTCAAGAGATCATAACAATGCAATGGTATACACTAAATTGACATTTAGTAAAGTGTTATCCTGTGTTATCTGTTTTTTGGCATGCTTTCCAGAGTCAAGTTGATATGTTATGACGAAGATTCGCACTTGTAGACAACACATTCTATTTTTCAAAGCTAATATGTAGCACGAAGCGACTTATTAAATGCGCTTTACTCATCAGTATAAATCTCATTATTTCCATTTTCATAATTAAAAAAATATATGCTATCCATGAAATAATCTAGGATTCCATCCTTGTTGTTGGTACATTCCCACCTTTAATCAATTGTGAAAAAAGATGTTTAGTCACTTGTGATTAAAAGTACAACTTTTCTCAATAATTTGAGTTGAAATGTCACGTTTTAGTCACGAAAATGGAAAAGTAGTCTTTTTTAAAGTTATGTACTTTAGAATTCCCTTAGTCTGTGAATGTAATTACAACTTCTAAAAACTTTTGCATTTGATAGAAAAGGATGAAAATCTATCATTGCCCAAAGCGATTCTTTCAGTAGCTTTCGATATACGGGAGTACAAAGGTAAATATTTTAGTTTTTGACAGTTTTTCTCGAAATCTTGTTTATCAATAGGGCAAGAGGAGGAGATGACAAATTATCTTGCAAGACTATCAATAAACACCTTGTTAAGTTTATATTGCTGAGGTATGTATACGAAAAATTAAAAATTATGAAATAATACCGGACCTTTTGCTAAACAAGTAATTTTTTGACATTTTTTCTCTAATTTTTAAGGATTCATTTTTGGTTCACAGTGTATAAAGAAACAAAAATATTTTGACACACCTAATATTTTGTAAATAGTATGTATTTATATTTTGGATTTGAGAATATGTTTTATAATATAACTGGCATTTGAGACAGTTATAAATGCAATGTATACAAATAAAGTAAAAGTGTGTGTATATTTAGGCTTAAAATAATAAAAGCATCACTAAAAAAATCAATTCCTTTCAACTATGTATCCTCAGATTTTAAGGAAATAGTTATTACAAACCAGTCTCTATTGCAGAAAGCGCTAATTTTGAAACACATGTTGTCAACGAAACAAAATTAATTAATTAATTTTTCTTCTCTATCTCAAAAACCACTCGTACCACTCCCCCAAATTTTTTCGCAAATATTATCAAGCTGAACTTATTTCACCGATGCCAGTAAACAATGCATTAGCGTTCGGTCCTTTATATGAAAGATAAATAAACAAAATACACGATTCAGTTACCCAAAAGATAAGTATTTTAATTATGTGCAATAATCGTGCAAGTTTACGTTTTCATACTACAAAACAAAATTTTAGTTTTTTGGAATGTCTTTTCTTCCCGCCGATGCTAAATCATTTTTTATAAAAATAATTAGGAACACTGTGAAGATACGAAAAAAAAGAGAGATCATTCGACCAGATATGCTTTATCTGCTTATGGAAGCCAGTAAATCAAAAGAAATGGAAAAAGAATTTACAATTGAAAATATAACAGCACAAGCCTTAATTTTCTTTTTTGCGGGTTTTGACACTGTATCTACTCTTATGTGTTTTATGGCTCACGAGTTAGCAGTCAATCCAGAAATTCAAAAAAGACTTCAAATAGAAGTTGATGAAACTTTAGATAAATGTAATGGAAGTGTTACGTATGACGCCCTTTGTAAAATGAATTACATGGAAATGGTAGTATCAGGTAAGCTGTTGAGGCTAATGAAATATATCTAGAATAAGTAATTATTTAGAAACTTTACGAAAATGGCCACCTACGGTTTTAATAGACAGAGTATGTACCGAAGCTTATACTATTACACCTATTCACGATGGTGAAAAAGCCGTTCATATTAAAAAGGCGATACCATAAGGATTCCAATATACGGTTTACATCGAGATCCTTTGTATTTTCCAAATCCCGAATGCTTTGATCCAGAAAGGTTTAGTGCAGATAATACCATAACTGGTTACTCTTATATACCATTTGGATCTGGCCCAAGAGCGTGTATTGCAAACAGATTTGCTTTAATGGAAACTAAATTGATATTTTTTTATCTTTTACAAAAATTTAATTTTGTTGTTGTTGATAAAACTCAGATGCCGTTACAGTTATTAAATACATCCTTTCAATTAACACCTAAAGGTGGTTTTTGGTTGGGTGTAAGCAGGAGAAATTTATTAAAGTGATATTAGAATATCACTTCGTTAATACATTTGGTGCCAGCATATACAGATTAAAGTTAGTTATGGAAGACAGTTTTAAAAGAAATCACATTTGATTTTAGACTTTAAGTTTAGTGTACATTTTTTATTTAAATATACACGAAAATGTTTTTTTCTTTAGCTATACAATATCATGGCAGGGAGCGCAAATTTCCCAAATCCTTTTTTTTGCTGAATTTTTAAAGTAATATCTTATAGCTCTGTGAAGTAGTATTTAGGTTAATATTTTTAACAGACTACTAGACTGCTGAAAGTTACGCCACAATGTAAAACAGAATGCGAAAAGGGAAATGGCAGCAGAGGGTCACTGCTTGTACCTTTCAAATTTAGAACTAATGGGGAAAATGCTTTACGATAGCAACTAATAGTATCTCGAAATTGATCAAGCTATGTAGTAACGAACCATACTCAAATTCCGCAGAAGCTTTAAATACTAGAAATCTGACAAAAACTATTTCAAAAACACAGCTACGGGGATGTACACTGTTTGTTGTCCCTAGCATGGCTACAGTTTCTTTGGCATGGGGTCAGAGACATAACGCCGAATGGACGCAACGCCGAAACCTGGACACATCGTCGAAACGAATTGTTGGACATATCGCCGAAACTGGACACAACACCGAAATCAGCCGTTGAACATAACGCCGAAAAAGAACACAACGCCGAAATGAGTAGTTGGACATATTGCTGTAATGTCGCCAAAACGTTGAAAAGCAGAAATTAACGCTGCATAGATTGGAAATCAAGCGGTGAACCCGAAGTCTCAATTTTCTCTAAAACGACGACAGTATTTTGCAGCAGAAATTCTAAGGATGGATATAATACCGAAATTTCTAATTGGACACATCACCGAAAGTGAACAGAACACCGAAACGTGTTAATGGACATATCGTTCACTATGGACTCTAAGCCGAAACCTCTCCGCAGGTATATTACGAAGTAAATCGGTTTACATCTATTTTTCCAATTCTCATATCGTTCATTACAAATCTTGCAAAATAGTTTTATTTATTTATTTAATGTTTAAGATTTGCAAATAATTATCATAATTTTTTATTTCCTGTAATTACTTTCATTATCCGGACAAGAACTTGCCCGTTTATATTAAAAGACGGTACAAAGTTGGGAAATTTAGAAAATTCCGGGAGCATGTACACTATTTTGTCTTCATACAGTATACTATATTCCATTTTCGAACGTCAATTATCTTAATTATGACAAAAGTGGTGTAATTTTCAATATATTCTTTCAATGGGTGAGATTGTCGTTGAATGATTAATAGATGTTTTTTTTAAATGTTATGACAAATTGGTGCACACTAAAAGTTGATTTTAGGTCGGTTCGATTCATTTTTTGATTAATAGTCACCGTAGGCGAAAATAGACAATAAAAAGATGAACTAGTTCATAATAATGTAATACTGAACATGTATAGTAAAACATTTAAAACAATAGTATATTATACACCTACGTTGAGAAGTGGGTCATTATTAACCCAGCAATTTTAAACCCTGAGGCGCGTGGCGTAGAAGGATTTAATGTGCGAGGTTTATTATGACTTTTTCAACCGAGCTGTATATAGAATTTCTTTTACTACTTGAGGATAAAGCTGTTCAAATTCTCATTTAGTTGAATTAGATTTTGAATATTATTGTGTTATTTTGTATCCATTTTCAAAATATCAGATAGACTGGGCATTACTTGTAAAACTCAAAAAGACAAAGCAAAACTGACAAAATGACAAATGACATAATTCGTTATTAACCTATATTGTTTTGTTTTTAAGATAATGTCACTGTTAGTACATGACATTTCAACGAAAAAATATTGTTAAAACTTTGTAGGAATTGTAAATATAATAATTTCACAGAATGTCGCTTTTATATATTTCATAAATAAATAGAAAATAAGAGGAAAAGGGAGGAGCCATCGACATCGACCTTTCTCATATGGTTTGTTTCATTCTTTAAAAATAAATAAAATAAATAAAGGTGTTTTGTTATTTTCCTTATTTACCCAGGGAGAGGAGTATGTAACAACCTTTTTCTTGTGGTTGTATCAAAAAATACATTAATTTAAGATCGTTCATTTATTTGGCGTAATATTAGAAAAGTTTTTAATTATTAATATGTAAAATTGAGAATGGCAACTTAATTTGCATTTCCTAGAACATATCTTTTGGGTGTAATGTTACATAAATAGTTATAGTTCCCTTTCTTAAAAAATTGGATTCATATTATTGTATCCGCGCAACGCGTGAAAACTTTTAGGGGAATACTCACTTGAGTTATTCTGAAAGCTTTTTTTTTAATTCATTTAATGCTGAATGTTACAGCAGTAAGCATGGTTTTTACCTAATTTTTTTATTAGTACCATCGGTAGATGATAAGTTATTTTTTTCATTATAGTTAAAACTAAAGCCTTTGCTTTTTTTTTAGGCACTTTTACTTTCTTTTTTTACTTTTTACTTTTAAAAAGTACCACTTTTATTAAATACCTTATTTTACTTGGTTTACATCATAAATCACAATTTTTTTTACATACTAAAAACTTCAAAGTAATGCATTAATTATTATGGATCCGAATTATTAAGAATAAATTATCAAGATAATTCCAGTGGGGTGTGGCTGGTAACCTTAGATCTGGAGATTGCACCACAATGATGCTATAATAATTTCATCTAGTTGACCGTTCCGTTTCATGTGTTACCAGCGGTAATAAAATATATACAGAACTGTTCAAAGGTATGATTTTTTAGTAATTAACGAATATATTTAAGACCTTTTCCATTACAATTGATTATTAAATAAACGTTAGTGTGTCTTGTAATTTTATTTTCATTTTGATTAATGTATTATTATTAACAAACCTGGTTTAGCTGTTCCAATAACGTATATTTAAAAATAGCTTGGCGCCCGAAGTATCATTTTATTGTTTTTCATTTACATTACATATTTTTCTTATTAATTAAGTATAAGTGAAAATAATTAAGCTGATGAGAAGCATGCAGTATTTCAGATATGTTAATTAAACTCAGTATATTAGAACTCTCCCTTATTTTAATCTACCATTTGAAGCTATTTGTTGTTACAATTTGACGCGGGCGAGCAGGGACATTGAAATTTATTGCTTGAAATTTATTACTTTATACTTGATATTTTATTTACATTTGTGTTAATATTACTGTGGGGCCAGAAAAATGGATTTGCTGTTGTTTCAATGCTGGTTATTCTCACTTTTGTTTTGTTTAT
>JARFJB010001544.1:6140000-6247500 GCA_036346205.1 Vesta saturnalis
AGCGCATTTTTCTAGGACTTATTCAAAAAATTTTGGAACTTCTATTTTTTGCGCTGTTATTTGTTTAGTCTACAGGCAAAAAATTGGAATTTTTGGGTAAAGGATTATCGAGTTGTGATTTATTAAGCAATTAACTTATTTAATCTTATGCGAAAGTTTCAACATTTTCTTTCATGCAATCCATAACTTGCTGTTAAATTTGTAAAGTAAAATTTTTCACATTTCTTTTTTTAGAAAATTTTGGAACTTCTATCTTAGCATCACTATTGGTTTAATAACGGATATAAATGTCCTGCTTGTATAGGAACACACACCACACACACGCATAAAATTGCTTACTTCTACATTCCTATGATATATTCACCTCTTTCTTTGCAATATAAGTTTTACAATGTCATTTCTTCCTACATAATTTGTATAATTTAATAAATCATGATAAGAAACTCGTTTAATATGAAATTTCAATTAAACCATATGGAAACTTATTTTAAATTATCTTTTCTCCTTCTATGCCTACACACACTTTATTTTTTTTTCAAATGAAACTGTTGAAGTGTGAGTGTGTGGGTGTGTGTATACGCGAATGTGCGAACGTGAGTGTGTGCTTGTGTGCGTGTGTGCGGGTGTGCGTGTGTGCGTGTGTGCCTGTGTGCGTGTGAGCGTGTGTGCGTGTGTGCGTGTGTGCGTGTGGGCGTGTGTGCGCTTGTGCGAGTGTGCGCTTGTGCGAGTGTGCGTGTGTGCGTGTGTTCGTGTGTGCGTGTGTGCGTGTGTGCGTGTGTGCGTATGTGCGTGTGCGTGTGCGTGTGCGAGTGTGCGTGTGTGCGTGTGTGCTTGTGTGCGTGTGTGTGTATGTGCGTGCGTGCGTTTGTGCGCATGTTTGTTTGTGTGTGCTTGCGTGTGTGCGTGTGTACGTGTGTGAGTGTGTACGAGTGTGCGTTTGTGCATGTTAACTTCCGAATTATCATACGCACGTACCTGAAATTTTGTGCCTAGGCCTTGTAAAGAGCGTGAGTGCTTTGCACCTTAATTTTATTAAGTATTTGCTAATTAGCCTGCTTAATTAAATTTTACTGGAATCACCGCATTAGCATCCCAACCAGAATCCGTCTCCGTCCTCTTCGGTTTCTAAATAAAAGCGCGAATGTATCTTATCGGATTCAACTTATCATTCTACTCCGTTCCGTCGAGACTACTCGACACGGCCAACCTGAACTTATTTGAGATTCCAGGCTTTATTACTGCTTCAACTTGCAGTTGCATGTAAGTTAAGTATACAATACTACACTTACACCAGTGAACGGCTTCACGTCGGGCTAACATCCGATGAAATCTTTTACTTACTTTAGTGGATAGAAAGGCACTCCGGGGTATCAATTAAACAGCGCAACGAGTATGTGCTCAGATTGTTGTAATTGATACTCTACCTACACACCGCACACCGACTCGTACAGGCACGCTTACAATAGGCTAAATAATAAAAAACAGAAGTGCAGCAAGCCGACAGGTTGAAAGCATCAAGTCCCCTCAAGTAGACCGTATTTCGGTCACCCATCTTCGTAAATTATGAACTCCGTATTATTACATTTTAGTCTCGCTAAACGCAATAACCCGCTTAAAGTTAGTTTTCTAACGGAATTTCTTAATAGAATTCCCGCATCAATATCCGCTCGTCCATCGCGAGACATCCAGTATACTTCTCTAACGAAGACCTGACCCAGTATCCATTCTGATCGCTCATCGCGATAATCCAGACTTGAAGGAGAAATCCTTCTACGAGTCTACGGTAGACTGTGAAACGTTTAGTTTATCCCGTACCTGCAAATTTGTGAACTAAATCGTTCCGGAAGGTCTAAACACATTATAAGTGTCATTATTAAAACCGACCCTGACTTTTGTAAATATTGGACCGTAAAAGTTGCATTTTATAAAGGCAATATAAAAGTCCATTTCATAGAAATTAGAGGAAGAAAAATTGCATTTATACCATTTAAATTCTGTACAAAGAATCCCTTTAAAAGTATTGATTTTTCTAGTTGACCTCCAAACAGGTATATAGAACGTTACCCTTGTTATCATATCGACGCACACCTGTTATCCCCGTCATAATAACTGTAAATAATTCGGCCGATAGCTACTCGTCAGGACCGTATTTTAAAATATTTATTGATTTTAAATAAAATCGTAGTAAAACGTAAAACGCAGACGGCTTTGGAATTTTTTTTAAGTTAACATCTGTATGGTTATTAATCTTTATCTACATTGAAGTTTTAAACGTCATTCTGACATACATTATTATTTTTGGTTTTACAATGTCATTTCTTTTAATTTCCACTTTGTAGGTTGTTTCACACCAGACATTTTTTAGTTATAATGATAATATGATTAAGTTGAGTTTCGTTTTCTTTGTTTGCAGTACATGGATTTGTTCAAGTGAGATATTGATGAACGATAATTACGGTATGTTTTGGTATTATGGTGTTTTTATAATTTTTTTGTGCAAAACGCTTTTTTCTTTTTTTAAATCCATTCATTTTTTAATTCTAATCACAGAACTTGTAAAACAAGGATTTAAATCAAATACAGTGAAAAGCAAAATATCGTCATTCATAAATAATCATCAAAACTTTCTGTAACGTTTAACTAATTTTTCTCTATAATTAATATAAAGGAAGTTTGAAAGAATGTTAGGAATCCGTTTAATACAATAATTTTTACGTAACAATTGAATATAAATCGCCACAATAACCGTTGCCAGTTTCCCGTTAGATTGGCATAATTTGAAGTTAAATTTAATTTCAATTTCAATTTCTCTAATGGCAAGTACTGAATTTTTTAAACCACGTTCCTATGACGAATAATTAATATAATACATTTTAAGAAATATATGCTCATCTATGTATTGTAATATTATTTTATTAAAATAATGTTCTTCACTGAAACATTAACTATCAATGCAAAATTTGTGACAAGACTGCGAATTATAGATATATTTTAAATAGGAAATATGTTTACTTATCTATTTCTAGTTATTAAACATGACCATAGGTACTTGTAACTTTAAAAAGTTTCGAACTGTGATTTGAAAACCCCACGGTATCATCCATATACGGTAGGAATGTCATAAATAATCCATATCAGGGCAAGCATTGTCGTAGTTCATGTAAAGGAATCTATGATTCAAACGTAGTTTGAATGATAGAAATCGCATATATCAAATATCAAATATAACCTGTAAAACAATAATCCAACAAGTATTACAGAGCACCGGACATGACAGGGGGTATAATATTGAGTTTCCAGAGCCATATATAACCTGTTCAATATCCTGCTCTGCTAGCATCCGACCGAAAGGCCGCCGAAACTAATTTCTTTCCTGTTCCATTCTAAACCTTCACAAATATCGTTATTGGATTTTGTCACCCTATTACAAAGAGGAAATTAGCCCACTTATCCAAATTTTTCAATAATTCATCATATTAATTAGTATGCCCTACGGTCTAGACGTTATTGAATAAAGTATAGACTTAGAAGATGAAAATTTAATTTTTGACGAATATTCAGTCTCGTGTAGAGAACAGTGCTTCACTTAATCTAATATAGATGCATACATAGATATGGCAGTGACACATAAAAGGTCGGCTGTTGCACGCGAATTGAAATATTGACTCACGTGGAGCTGTCGTCTAAGAGTCGAAATGGTCCGCCTAAATTCAATTCCACTCCCTCTGTAACACTCTGGTGACCCGCTTCCGCCAAACACACATTATTTATTAATTTATAACTACAAACTATTATGTATTGTAACTTAGCACTTATGAATACCGCAAAAAGTTTACATTTCTCATTTTGGCAATAATGTTAACGTAATTTATTCTTTTTCTAGTTTAAACGAAATTAATTTACTTACTTCAAGATAGCTTACTGTCAGGGTTGTAATAAGAATTTAATAATAGAGTTAGGGGCGCCATTTTGTCATTATGTGTCCGCGACTGACAGTTTCATTATGAACCCACAACTTCACCAATTACTGGATTAGTTCCGCAAATGCTATTCCATTAAAGATGCAATTAATATGAGTTTTCCTTTATCTTGGCTTGCGATGTGTAACCAGGCAAAAGATGGGTTGGGGGTGGTTGATGAGGGAAGGCAAAGGGATAGGGAGTGGGTCTTTCATTAGCGCGAGGTATCTGTTGTTGTTTTAAGCATGCCTTTATCTAATCAGACAAAAGCGTGGTACAACGCTCGTTAGGCGTGTTGGGGTGTGCAAGGGATTCTAAAAAAGGTGTACAAGGAAAATTCTTTGTATACATTTCTGGTAATAATGATCTACCTACGCATTACATTAGGATAACATATGTGTAACGAACTTGTTAACAAAAAACAACGTAGGGTTTTTTATATACCTACTAAGGAACTGCAAAAACTCTATTACTGTTATACAGAGTATGCAGTTTAATACTAAAGAAAACGATAATTTTGTTAGCTGCATACAGCAGAATTAACAAATATAGCCGCAAATAATACTTCAATGAAAATGAAATGTTATATTATTAATAAAATTTAACAAACATTTAAATAAAATGTAGCGTATATCGTATTGATACAGTTAATACGAGAGTTAATGTCATTATGCTCTGAAACAAGGTTAACTCATACCATGAGCAACGCATACCCAGTCCATCAGTAAATTGAAGAGACAAAAAGTTTAAGCAAAGGACGTTTTGTAATAGTCTCTACAATTTTAAAAATCTGTATGCATATACAGGGTGGATACTTTAAATGGAATAAATTTGGTAACTCAGAGGAGAAAAATCATGATAGGCATTCTTTGTAATTGTTTCCAGTCCTCTATCAGGGGGTTACAGTTAGTTTCTCCATGTATCCACCCCCGGGGGTGAGCCCCTAACTTCTTTTCAAATGTAAGGGTAGGTCAAGTGATACACAGTGTGAAAGCTTGTATTAAGAGGAATACAACGCAGTATTTATTTTCTCAAAATTTTAAACATTATTTTGTTGAACAAACAAATCAAAATAAAAAATAATAAACAAAAAAAACGCGCTCTCTTAGCAAAGCAAGTTTCATTTGAGAACTTTCTTAAACTAAACTACGATTTAACTGCAAAAAATCTTTTCTTATGGGGTACACTCATATTTTTGGTTTCTGCAGTAACTCTGTCCCTCAGATCCTGAGGGTCGCCCAGTAATGTAGCATAAACCTTACTCTTCAAATATACCCATAAAAAAAGTCAAGGGGTTAAGATCCGGGGATCGTGGTGGCCATTCAAGTGCATTCCCTCTATTTGGACAAATTTGATTTAAATAGTTCCGTACAGACAATGTATAGTGCGGTGGAGCGCCATCTTGCTAAAACCAAATTCTCTCATCCAAGTTATTTGGAACTAGCCCCCTTAAATTTGGGAGCAGGTCATCCGTGAGCATAGAAAAATATAACCGCCCACCAAGATTACCGTTCAGAAAAAATAGCCCTACCACTCGATCTCCAATAATCCCAGCCCATACATTTAATTTTTCTGGATGTTGCGCGTAAGTTTCCCGCATTCAATGGGGGTTGTGGTCAGACCAATAACGACAATTGTGATGACTCACATCACTATGCAAAGAGAAAGTACATTCATCCGAAAAGAGAATCTATTCTAACTGTATGTGACCATGGTCAATGAAGTCAATCATTCGTTCACAAAACTCAATTCGTCGGTCTGAATCTTCATCAGCCAATTTTTGTAGCATTTGCATCTTGTAAAGGTGCATCTTTGCAGTTCTTGAAACCTTTAAAACAGTTCCATTACTGACCTCATTATCGCGCGCTAATTGCCGTGCCGAAATGATGGGGTTTTCTTGAATAGCCAACAAAACATTCAGCTTTGTATTTTCGTCAACTGCCTCTCTTCTTAAATAAGCCATGGTAAAAAATTTACTACGACGTGAAGATGTGAAAACTACAGTAGAGGAATTATTTACTTAAATAAACGAGCAAAGAAAAATACAAGGAACAGACAATATTGTAATTTACCAATGTGGACGCTAACAAATCAAGCAGGTAACTACACACATTTTTCCTTTCAACGATAAGATCAGGTTTGTTGCGATAATATATGCATGTTATCGCCTACGGTACTTTTTACCCATGGAGATTTCAATCATTTTCGAAAATAAATACCATTGAGACAGAGAAAGTTGATCATTTAGGTTCTTTCACTTTATCCTTCAAATTCCCGAGAAAATAAATACTGCGTTGTATTCCTCTTAATACAAGCTTTCACACGGTGTATCACTTGACCTACCCTTATATTTGAAAAAGTTAGGGGTGGATATATGGAGAAACTGCAACCCCCCGATTGAGGACTGGAAACAACAATAAATAATGCCTATCATGACACTGACACAGACACAAACACAGACAGAGACACAGACACAAACACAGACACAGACACAGACACAGACACAGACACAGACACAGACACAGACACAGACATAGACCCAGATACAGACATAGACACAGACACAAACACAGACACAGACACAGACACAGACACAGACACAGACACAGACACAAACACAGACACAGACACAGACACAGAAAGAGACACAGCACGCAAGACACAGTACACAGGACTAACGACACAGGGCACGGGACACGGGGCACGGAATACGGGACAAGGGACAAAACACACAGGGCACAGGACACAGGACATAGAATACAGGACGCAGGACGCAGGACGCATGACACAAGGCACAGGATACTGGACACAGGACACAGGATGGTGAACACAAAGCACATGACACGGGACAAAGAAGACCGATCACAGGACACAGTGCACATGACACAGGACACCGGACGCAGGACTCAGGACACAGGGCACAGGACACAGGGCACATGACGTAGGACACAGGACACAGGACACAAGACACAGGACACAGGACACAGGACACAGGACACAGGACACAGGACACAAGACAGGACACAGGACACAGGACACAGGACACAGGACACAGGACACAGGACACAGGACACAGAACACATGGCGCAAGACACAATGCCTAGGCCGTGGGAAGCAGTGCCCAGGACGCAGGAGACACACCCACGACACATGACACGGGACACAGGACAAAGGACACGGGATACAGGAAACAGGCCACAAGATACAGTAGATGGGGTACAGAAGACAGGACACAGGGCACAGGCCACAAGAGACAGGATACAGGACACAGGACGTAGGACACAGGACACACGACACAGGACGCTAAACATAGGTATCAGTACACAGGACGCAGGGCACAGGACACAGGACACACGACACAGGACACAAGACACAGGACACAGGACACGGGACACAGGACACAAGACACAGGCACGGGATACTGGGCACAGGATACAGGGCACAGGACACAGGAGGCAGGCACACTGCACAGGATATGTGACACAGGACACAGGACACAGAAAACAGGACACAGGATGCAGCACACAGGACACAGAACACAGGCCACAGGTCACAGGTCACAGGACACAGAACATAGGACACGGAACACGGGACACGGGACACAAGACACAGAACACAGGACACTGCACACAGGACATAAAACACAGGACACAGGACACCGTACACACGATACAGGACACATGGCACTAGGCACAAGACACAGGGCACAGGACACAGGACACAGGACACACGAAACGGGACACAGGACACAGGACGCAAGACACAGGACACAGGACACATGACACAGCACACACGACACAGGACACAAGACACAGGACAAAGGACACAGGACTCAGTACACGGTACACAGGACACAGGACACAGGACACAACACCCAGGACACAGGATACAGGACACAGGACAGGACAAAAGACACGGGACACAGGACAGGACGCAAGACACAGGACACAGGACACAGGACACAGGACACAGGACACAGGACACAGGACACAGGACACAGGACACGGGACACAAGACACAGAACACAGGACACTGGAGACTGAACACAGGACAAAGTACTCAACACAGGACACAGGACACCGGAAACACAACATAGGACACAGGACACAGGACACAGGACACAGGACACAGGACACAGGACACAGGAGACAGGACACAGGACACACGTCACGGGACACAGGACACAGGATACAAGGCACAGGACACAGGATACACGACACAGGACACAGGACACAGGACACAGGACACAACACATGGCGCAGGACGTTGGAAGCAGTACTCACGACGCAGGACACACACTCACGACACATGACACGGGATACAGGACAAAGGACACGGGATACAGAATACAGGAGACAAGGTACAGAACACTGGACACAGGACATAAAACACAGGACACAGGACACCGTACACACGATACAGGACACATGGCACTAG
The DNA here is from genome assembly GCA_036346205.1 of Vesta saturnalis. Classification (NCBI taxonomy): domain Eukaryota; kingdom Metazoa; phylum Arthropoda; class Insecta; order Coleoptera; family Lampyridae; genus Vesta; species Vesta saturnalis. The sequence continues at coordinate 6,148,397 of JARFJB010001544.1, forward strand.
GCACAGGACACATGGCACAGGACACAGGACACACGAAGCATGGCACAGCGCACATGATATGTGACACAGGGCATAGAAAACAGGACACAGAATGCAGCGTACAGGACACAGGACGCATAACACTGGACACAGGGCGCATAACACAGTATACAGGACAAAGGACGCAGGACACTGCGCAGGACGCAGGACACAGTAAACATGACACAGGACACACGACCCGGGACACAGGACACTGCACACAGGACACAGGACAAATGACACAGGACACAGGACCCAGGACACAAGACACAGGACACAAGACACAGGACACAGGACACAGGACACAGGACACAGGACAGAGGAGACAGGACACTGGACACAAGATACAGGACACAGGACACAGGACATAGGGCACAGCACACAGGTTACAGGACACATGGCACAGGACACAGGACACAGGACACAAGACACAGGACACAGGACACAGGACACAGGACAGAGGAGACAGGACACTGGACACAAGACACAGGACACAGGACACAGGACATAGGGCACAGCACACAGGTTACAGGACACAGGACACAGGGCAAATGACACAGTACACAGGACAAAGGACACATGCCACAGGACACAGGTCACAGGATACAGGACAAAGGATACAGGTCACATGTCACAGGACACAGGACACAGGACACAAGACACCGGACACAAGATACAGGACACGACGTAGGACGCAGGACGAATTACGCAGGACGCAAGTTGCAAGACACAGGACACAGAACACAGGCCCCAGGATACAGGACAGAGGACACACGACACAGGATACAGGACATAGGATACGGGACACGATATACGGGACACGGGTCACAGGACACAGAACACAGGACACTCGACACTGAACACAGGACACAGGACATAGGACACCGGACACACGACATTGGACACAGGACACTATGCACAGGAAACAGAGTACAGGGTGCAGGACACAGGACACAAGGCGCAAGACACAATGCGCAGGATGTAGGGAGCAGTACTCAGGAGGCAGGATACACACTCACGACACATGAGACAAAGGCCACAGGATACAGGAGACAGGGTACAGATGATAGGACATAGGGCACAGGCCACAAGAGACAGAAGACAGGACACTGGACGTAGGAAGTAGGACATACAAAACAGGACGCTAAACATAGGAATCAGGACACGGGACACAGGACACAGGACACAGGGCATAGGACACAGGCAGCAGGACAGAGTGCACATGATATGTGACAGAGGACATAGATAACAGGACACAGGATACAGGGCACAGGACACAGGACACAGAACACTGGACACAGGGCGCATGACACAGTATACAGATCAAGGGACTCAGGCCACAGGACACAGGACACAGGTCACAGGTCGCAGGACACAGGACACAGGACACACGACACAGGACACAGGACACGCGACCCGGGAGACATTACACGGGACACAGGACACAGGACAAAGGACACGGCACAGGACACAGGACTCAGGATACAGGACACAGGACACAGGACACAGGACACAAGACACAGGACACAGGATACAGGGCACAGGACATAGCACACTGGACACAGGGCAAATGACAGTATACAGGACGAAGGACACTGGCCACAGTACACAGGTCACAGGCCACAGGGTACAGGACAAAGGACACACGACACAGGACACAGGACACACGACACAGGACACGGGACACATGACACAGGACACAGGACACAGGACACAGGACACAGGACACCGGACACAGGATACAGGACGCAGGACGTAAGACGCAGCATGAATTACGCAGGACGCAAGTTGCACGACAGGACACAGGACACATGATACAGGACACAGAACACAGGACGTAGGACGTACGACACAGGACACTAAGCATAGGAATGAGGACACGGGACACAGGACACAGGACAGGGCACAGGACAAAGGCACAGGGCGCGTCACAGGATACAGGCCACAGGACACACGCAGCAGGACACAGTGCACATGATATGTGACAAAGGACACAGGACATAGAAAACAGGACACAGGATGCAGCGCACAGGACACAGGACACAGAACACTTGACACAGGGAGCATGACACAGTATACAGGACAAGGGAGACAGGCCACAGGACACAGGACACAGGTCACAGGTCGCAAGACACAGGACACAGCACACACGACACAGGACACAGGACAAAGGACACGGTACAGGTCACAAGACACAGGACTCAGGATACAGAACACAGGACACAGGACACAAGACACAAGACACAGGACACAGGACACAGGACACAGGACACAGGACACAGGACACAGGACACAGGACATTGGCCACAGGACACAGGTCACAGGGTACAGGGTACAGGACAAAGGACACACGACACAGGACACAGGATACACGACACAGGACACGGGACACATGACACAGAACACAGGACACAGGACACAGGACACAGGACACAGGACACAGGACACAGGACACAGGACACAGGACACAGGACACGGGATACAGGACACAGGACGTGGGCGCAGGACGAATTACGCAGGACGCAAGTTGCAAGACACAGGACACAGGACACATGACACAGGACACAGAAAACAGGACTCAGGACACAGGACACACGACACAGGACACTGGACACTAAACACAGGGCACAGTATTCAACACAGGACACAGGACACCGGACATATGACAATGGACACAGTACACTGGCACAGGACACAGGGCACAGAACACAGGACACATGACACAGGACACGACACAGGACGCAGGACACGGGGCACGGGAGACACGACATAGGACACAGGACACAGGACACAGGACAGAGGACTCAGGACACAAGACACAGGACACAGGACACAGGATACAGGACACAGAACACATGGCGCAAGACACAAGGCGCAGGATGTAGGGAGCAGTATTCAGGACGCAGGACACACTCACAACATATGACACGGGACACTATGCACAGGAAACAGGAAACAGGGTGCAGGACACAGGACACATGATACAGGGCACACGACACAGGACACAGGATACAGGACACAAGGCGCAAGACACAATGCGCAGGATGTAGGGAGCAGTACTCAGGAGGCAGGATACACACTCACGACACATGAGAGGGGACACAGGACAAAGGCCACAGGATACAGGAGACGGGGTACAGATGATAGGACATAGGGCACAGGCCACAAGAGACAGAAGACAGGACACTGGACGTAGGAAGTAGGACATACAAAACAGGACGCTAAACATAGGAATCAGGACACGGGACACAGGACACAGGACACAGGGCATAGGACACAGGCAGCAGGACACAGTGCACATGATATGTGACAGAGGACATAGATAACAGGACACAGGATACAGCGCACAGGACACAGGACACAGAACACTGGAAACAGGGCGCATGACACAGTATACAGAACAAGGGACTCAGGCCACAGGACACAGGACACAGGTCACAGGTTGCAGGACACAGGACACAGGACACACGACACAGGACACAGGACACGCGACCCGGGGACATTACACGGGACACAGGACACAGGACAAAGGACACGGCACAGGACACAGGACTCAGGATACAGGACACAGGACACAGGACACAGGACACAAGACACAGGACACAGGACACAGGATACAGGACACAGGACACAGGACATAGTACACTGGACACAGGGCAAATGACAGTATACAGGACGAAGGACACTGGCCACAGTACACAGGTCACAGGCCACAGGGTACAGGACAAAGAACACACGACACAGGACACAGGACACACGACACAGGACACGGGACACATGACACAGGACACAGGACACAGGACACAGGACACAGGACACAGGACACAGGACACAGGACACAGGACACAGGACACCGGACACAAGATACAGGACGCAGGACGTAAGACGCAGCATGAATTACGCAGGACGCAAGTTGCAAGACAGGACACAGGACACATGATACAGGACACAGAACACAGGACGTAGGACATACGACACAGGACACTAAGCATAGGAATCAGGACACGGGACACAGGACACAGGACAGGGCACAGGACACAGGCACAGGGCGCGTCACAGGATACAGGGCACAGGACACACGCAGCAGGACACAGTGCACATGATATGTGACAAAGGACACAGGACATAGAAAACAGGACACAGGATGCAGCGCACAGGACACAGGACACAGAACACTTGACACAGGGCGCATGACACAGTATACAGGACAAGGGAGACAGGCCACAGGACACAGGACACAGGTCACAGGTCGCAGGACACAGGACACAGGACACACGACACAGGACACAGGACAAAGGACACGGCACAGGTCACAAGACACAGGACTCAGGATACAGGACACAGGACACAGGACACAAGACACAGGACACAGGACACAGGACACAGGATACAAGACACAGGACACAGGACACAGGACATAGGACACTGGACACAGGGCAAATGACAATATACAGGACGAAGGACACTGGCCACAGGACACAGGTCACAGGGTACAGGGTACAGGACAAAGGACACACGACACAGGACACAGGATACACGACACAGGACACGGCACACATGACACAGAACACAGGGCACAGGACACAGGACAAAGGACACACGACACAGGACACAGGACATAGGACACGGGACACGAGACACAGGACGCAGGACACAGAACACAGGACACAGGATACTGAACGCAGGACACTGTACTCAACACAGGACAGGACAGAGGACACAAGACGGAGGACTCAACGCATAGGACAGAGGACACAGGGCACAGGGCGCAAGACACGGACACGGCACACGGGACAAGGGACAGAGGACGCACGATACAGGACACAGGACACAAGACACAGGACCCAGGGCAGATGACACAGGGCGCAGGGCGCAGGACGCAGGACGCACGATGCAGGACACAGGACACAGGACAAAGGACACAGGACAAAGGACATTGGACACAAGACACGGGACACAGGACACGGTACATAGTACACAGGACGCTGGACGCTGTACGCAGGAGACAGGAAGCAGGTCGCCGGACGCAGGACGCAGGACGCAGGACGGAGGACATATTACACAAGCCACAGGACACAGGACACGGGAGACAGGACACAGGACACAGGACACATGACACATGACACATGACACATGACACAAGACACAGGACACAGGACACGTGGCACGGTACACGGGCGACGTAACACGGGGTACGGGGCACGGGACACGGAACACGGAATAAAGGACACAGGACGCAGTGCACAGGGTACAGGACACAGGACACAGAAAACATATCACAGGACACCTTCCCGATTGAACACCACAATATTAGTTTTATTCATTTCACCTTTAGGACCTTACACTAAGAGACTGTATCAAACTTCCTCAGCGCAGTTCGTAGCTCATCCGCACTGTCACTTAATAAGACTGGCATCTGAAAACACCAGAACTCGTACATTTACGTTACCAACCATTGCACCGGTTGTATCGTACCTGCTTGCCTAACTCATTTATTCATGTATACATTAAACAACTACGGTGACATCACACTGCCTGCTCAATATTACAGTATTCACTTACACCTCCTCTCATCCTTACACATGCCCGGCTACGTTGCATACTGCCCTTATTTCCACATCATTCCACAGAAATTCTCATATTCTTATTCTCTTTCTCTATTCACCGTTGCATAGCATGCAATAAGAAAAATTCTTCGAAGCTCCTCTTTCATTCTATTCCATATTACCCGGGGAGATACCAATTCGTAATTCTCAACGAATATTTTCGCTCTTTCACGATTACCCCAATTCCTTTAGCGCCATGCAAATCAGTCAACTCCTGACCATAGTGCCAGGCTGCCATCCTCCATCTCCACAGCATCCTTTTCTTTGCGCTTTGTCTCTGATACACACAGAATATCAAGGTGTCTTTCGTACATTACATTCGCAATTACAAATTCTTTACTATGCATACCTCTAACATTCCACGTACCGACTCACCATTCATTCCTTGTACAGTCGCAGCGACGGGGACTACCTGTTTCGACCTTGACCGCACCTTGGTGCCAGATTAATCCGAGGCACTTGATTCGTTCTCTTGTGTAACACCATAGCGGGTAGACCGGTTACTAGCCAAATCGTATGCACTTGTTACAACCTAAGTTCAATAGTAGATGCTTGTCATCAGGGTTAATTTTCCCCATAGATATGGGCGGGAATTATTGTCGGTCACTTGGTTTGACCATCAGAATCACTGAAGAAGCGTGCCGATGTTTTTCCAAAGAAAAGTTAAGATAAGGCATCTTTAGGAAAATGTCCCGCTGTGTTTGCATACCTAAATGAACTTTTTCCATGATGGTTCCCTTTCAGTTTAATAGTTCGTCAGGATTTGTATGCAGTGTAGATCTCTATGAGATAAATACTTTACTAGTCACATACAAGTCAACTAAAAACCACACCTTCAGGTTCGGTGGGTATCAAAACGTGTCAATACATCGGAATGAGAACATGTATAAGTAACTACACTCTTATTTATCAATATACTTAAGTTATATTTTTTAACTACCCGTTTTACCAATTAAAATATTTATCTTTTGGGTATTAAATAAAATAAATTTAAACGTTTCTATAACAATTGCACCTATTGTTCTCAATAAATAATAATAGCTTTAAAAATTAACACATATTTCAAAATAAATGGATTAAGTATGAAAACACATAAATAAGCCTTGCTATTAATGTAACAGTTTGATCAAAATGGTTAAAATCCAACTTTGGAAACTAATTCTATTTTAGTAAAGAATATCCAAATTTTTAATAAATTAAATATTATTAAACTGCCATGATGTAAATGTAAAGTGGTAAATTTGAACTAGATAAAAGCATTCATAAATAGAAACTTGATATGCTGTTCGGCCATGATTTTATAAATCTACAACACGGAGTTGAAAGATCAAATAGACGTAATTTGCTAACGTGACACTTATCGATCGATGGAATTAAATTGTCAGACCTGAAAATCCATCTACATGACTGAAAATGGCACCAGGCCACCTACTACCTAAAATATGGTAAAATGGCCATACTTTTCTTTACTTTCTTTGCTTTCCCATTTTCAATCTTTCGTCCATTGTACTACCGTAACTTTACTGTAATTTAATGCAGGAGTAACAGTCTACCGTAGCTCAATTTATAGTGACATAGTGGCTGATGTCGTGATTAATACTCAATAGCCCTTCCTACTATTAAAGTTCTTAATGAATGCATGAATTTCTGATCATGCCTTCTACGTTTTCGTTCTGTAATACTGAATGGTAATATTGGTGATTTTAGTCCAGAATGGCAATATTGGTAATTTTTCTTCTACAACTCTACAGTTTTTTTTCGTTATTGAATGAATTTTACAATTACATTTTTGCTGGCATTCAAAGTGTTTTATGTGATCAGGATCTACAGTGGAATCAACTATAGAAAACAAAAACTTTAAGAAAGAAATTTACAATTATTTCCAATTCCTTCTCAATGATACATTCTTCTATTCTAAATCTAACTAAGCCAATATATTTTTTGATTTGCTAAAATAACAAAAATCTTATAAAAAAAAATAATGCCAGTGTATTTTATTCAAGGTTTTCATACTTCCATCCTTGTTACAATCACCTATAGATAACATACACTCACTAATTTATCTATGCGGCATGGAACGTCTTAAATAGAAAAATAATTGCAACAATCATAACTGTGGGTAGTTACGTCATACTAGCATTTTTCATGTGATTATTAAAGGCTGTAAACATTGCGATTTTTATTCTTGTATTTTTTTATTTTTCTACTGTTCTTTTTGTTTTGTTTACGTTTACTGTTCTTTGTTTCTATTGTTGGTTGCCCCCAGCCCTGTCAATGGCCGAAAAGATCGAAATAGTGCTGATGTACGGAGATAAGTACAAGATACCCAGAGAGACAGCAGAAACATTCAATGCAAAGCATCCAGACAAAATGGTTCGTTATTCCACAGTGTCGCACATAATAACACAATTTAAACAAACGGGCTCTGTGGAAACCCTGTGCAAAGTTTCTACTGAAAAGCCGGTAACTGGGGACAAAGACAAAGGTACTTTGGATGTACTTTTACCAGTTTTAGAAACACCACAGATATGGGTGAGTGATATTTCCAATACTACAACCATTGAGGACAGGTCAGCCAGAAGTTTGTTCACGTCTTAAAATATCATAATTACGACGCCCGTTTGGACTTTTTTGTGCATGGTTTCAAGGAATGGTCGAAGAGGATGCAGGTTTTCCAAAAAAGGTAATATTGTCTGAAGCTAAGTTTTCTTCCAACGGGACTGTTAGCTTGCAGAACTGTCGTTGGTGGGTCATTGAAAATACGGAATTTGTCATGGAGAGTAAAGATCAATACAGTTGTCAAGTGAATGCATGGTGCGGTATCTACAACATTTCGATAATTAGACCATTTTATAAAAAATTAAATTCGGAAAGATATTTCCAATTTCTGCCGACAGAACTCTCAAATGTTTTGAACCGTATGCCATTACTGCAAAGAAGACGGAGCAAATATTCATTCTACACTGAATGTAAGGACATGGTTAGAACAAAGGTTTTACCAAATGTGGATAAGTCGTTTTTCGTAAAATCTTTGACCGGCTAGGTCGCCCGATCTTACGCCGTTAGATTTTTTATGGGGGTATTTAAAAAATATGGTATACAAACACCGGCCATTCAGAAATATTAAAATCTTACAAATGTCATTCGAGATTGCATACCTCAAATAACTCCACAAATGTTCAGAAACGTATATAAAGAACTGAGCAGAACAACAATGTTATATACGGAACGGAACGGGGTACATATAGAGTCTAATTGTGTTTAAGCAATCTACTTAATACTAGCTTTCTGTGTTGTATGGTGTTTGCAACGTTTTCGAGTCATCTTTGTAGCTTTAGCATTCTTCATCCTGATTGATTAAGTTATGGTTGTAGCCGTTTTAAAAAGTCTTGGGCGAAAGTGTAAAAATCTTGAATAAAATACACTGCCATTATTTTTTTTATAAAATTTTTATTTGTTATTCAAGCAAATAAAAAAATATATTGGCTTAGTTAAGTTTAGAATAGAAGAATGGATTATTTAGAAGGAATTGAAACAAGATCAGAGGTCTGAAAATTAATATTTTTAGTTTTTTCCAATTCTTTGCGAGAAAAGGTAAATTATTGTACTGCGATTATTTTTCCAATATTTACTCTGTTTTATGGAAACCAAGCGAAAAAAAAATAATTTTTTTTCCAGAAAACAACAAAAATTTATATTTTCAAACGACCTTGAATATTTTTGACGCATACACGTAAAATCGGATCTGAGCAACTTTTCTCTTTAAAACATTTTGATATTGTCATCAAACGCCACGTTTCACATATTCAAGGGGAATTGTTTAATTTGTCGCCATGACAGTGTTCAAGTGACATATGTCAAAGTAATTTTTTTTGAAATCTTAATAAAATATTTGTCCATCTGTTGCAGACTCTTTGCCAGTCACTGTATAATATAATAGCTATCAGAAAAACACATCACATGGCATTCACATGTTAATGAAAAAGTACGGCTTTTCAAGACATAACACTAATCAACCAAAATTGCAAACGGTAATAGCTTTGAATATTTTAAATCAAAATGAAAAATCCACAAAAAATAGGTGCACAAAAAAATTGCTAGAAACTCTAGAAACAACAGTGTCATCCATTAACATTCTGTAAACTTACAGGGATACTTCATGTTAAAACTTAAAATAACTCTTTAATGTATCATTTAGTCATTAATATATTTTTACGGGTATCTAAAAATGAAAGACCGAACGTAAGTTAGATAGATCATTAATAAGAAAGATCAACCACAAGTGTTTCACGACAAGCTTGTTACGTTCTCAATAAAACGGTTAAACTATAGTAATCGTTATCGCACATAACACAAATTATACTTACTTAGTAATTGATAAAATGTCAAAAACGCAAAATATCATTTTCAAGGCAATCGATAAAAACTTGTTTTATAAAGAAACATCGAAGTACTTCATGAAATCAGAATTTAATTAGAAATTTGAATCGTTTAAGTTTTGATTAAACACACATAATGTTCCATAACCTAACCTGTAAGTTGAAATAACCTTGTATTGAAGAGGATAGGTAGAGTTCGGGGTCGGGGATGCACACAATCGTTATAACTCAGCCTCGGGGATTCGCTAACAAGGTTGGCTTAATTATCACGAGTCAATTAATTGGTAAAAAGGGATGAGTGTTCCCTCGGACCTGTCGCAATTAGTACCCATTACCGCCGCAATAGCGTTAGAATCGACAACTAGAGATATTGGAGCAAGGAAGAAAATGATTAGAAGAAACGCCGAATTAGCCAATAAAATTTAACTATGTACCTAGTGTTTTCGGTGTTATTTAGATATAAATGATGCTAATATCAAGTAACACTGTATGTACTTTTCCAAACCGAAGATGGTACTAATGAGAAATAAGAAGGATATTACGTGAAACTTCGAACATCTTGTAAGAGTTGTGTGCTTATTTACTAACGCCCTTCCAAAGCTACTGTTTATTTAGAATTAGTGAAACTCCCTTTAGAGAAATATTGTCTCTGCTTAATTATGTACCTAACTTTTAGTAATTGCTGGTAAATTTACACTTGACAGTCAATTTATTGACAGTTTATAATTTACTAAAAGTATAAGTTTGAAATATATTTGTGTTTATTTGTACATTTAGTCGTGTTATTCAAGTACGTACAAACTGTTCGACAGTTATAGCTGTAGAATTTAACAAAAATTCAGGATTTCTCAATTACGCGACCATTTCTGTATGTATCCTACACAGTTTGTTATTACCTTTTGACCACTTGAAGATAATATATCATACTTTATCTCGTTATTTCTTAAAAATGATACACATAACACTATTAGATAATGCTATTTATTAGTGAGTTTCTTTTATATTATAAATCAACGTAAACCCATTTAAAAGCACTTCCTATTAGTTTTACGTAAGTAAAATCAATATCATTGTAAAATAAGAACGTTTCAAACCATTACATATATGTCGCCCTAACAGGTTAGAAATCTGTGTACCCACAGCGCTCTATACGCGGCGGTGTAGATTGACTGATACAGAGAATTTGGTAGAAGTAAGGTGTGCTCCAAAAAAATTGAATATGCTACTATTACATACAAGCGACGGTATTTAAAAAAATCAATAAAACAACAAAAATTGTTCATGAGTTTTCAAACAACTACTGACACTCGAAAAATATAATCAAATTCGCAAAGTTCCAAGGGTAACATAACACATATCATAACCTTTACGCCATTCCCTTGCGGAGCAGGCAAAACAATCCCTGTCTCTTATTTATTTTTCATTCGCAATCTTTCTCCATGCTTTCCAATCTCTGCATACCTCCCTAGCTTCCGCAAGATTCACACATTGTCCTTTTATTTTAAAACTCCTTATCTTGCTTTCTTTTATCATATATTCTATTCCATTCAGCCAAGTTTGACGTGGCCTACCTGGCCGCCTTACCTCTAAGCTCCCCCTCATATGTTTGATTTGTTAATCTTGCATTGTTCATTCTCTAAATGTGACCAAACCAACCTAATGTACTGCTTTTATATCTATCCATCATCGTCTTTTCCTCGCCACACTCCGTCATTATATACTCATTCATTATCTTATCCATTCTCGTTTTACCACATGCGCTTCTCAGGAATCTCATACCCACGTCATTTATTTTTCTTTCGTGCTTTTTGTGACATACACATGTCTCACGTCCATACAGTACTAGCGGGACAAACACGCCATTATGGACTGCTCGTTTCGCAGCTAAACTCATGCTTTCGTTTCTCATTATCATCCACAAATTTCCAATCACTTTCGTTCCAGCATTGACCCATCGTCCCATCTCGCCATCCATTGTACCATCTGCAGTAAACATTTCACCCAAATATACCATCTCGTCCACTTGTTCCACAATTTCATTTTGGAGAGTAAATACTCTACCCTCCTTTTACCGATTGAACACCACAATTTTAGTTTCGTTCGCGCTTACCTTTAGGTTCATGCTTTCACAGACTGTATCAAACTTCCTCAGAGCAGTTTGTAGCTCATCCGCACTGGCACTTAATAAGACTGTGTCATCTGCTTACACTAGAAATCGTACATTTACGTCAATAAACATTACACCATTTGCATCGGTATATGCTTGCCTAACATATTTATTCATGTATACATTGAAGAACCGCGGTAACATCAAACAGCCTTGTCGCACTCCTTGCTCAATATTAAAGTATTCACTCACACCTCCTTTCACCCCAACAAATGTTCGTTGTATACTGCTCTTATTCCGTTTATTAGACCTTTACTTACCCCATATTCATTTAAAATTTCCAATAGCTTCTTCTTTCACTCTGTCATATGCTTTCTCCAGATCTACAAACGCGCAGTACAGCTTCCTTTTTACACTTAAACATTTTTTGATCACCTGCTGTAGAGCAATAATCTGATCAACACATTCTTTCCCTGACATGAAGATACCCTGCATATCCCAAATCTTAATTTGTGTAGTTTCTCGTACTCTATCAGTCAGTACTCTTCCAAAAACTTTACAAGGTACACTGAGCAAACTTATTCCTCTGTAGTTCTTGCAATCGATTTTGTTCCCCTTACCCTTATACGGTGGTACAATGATCGCACTCTTCCAATCCCTCGGCACTTTTCACACATAAGGCATACATTGAATAATTCACACAATCTTCGTATAAGCTTTGCACCTCCATACTTTAGCATATCATCTACTGCTATACCGTTTTTCAACCTTCGTACCGTTCGTACTTCATTTATCCCAATATCCTTCTCAGTTTCGTTCACCATTCCTTCTACATTCTCCTTATTTAACGCTTCGGTCTTATTTTCCTTACTACTGTACAGCTTTCCGAAATATTCTTTCCAGTATTTCCTTACTTCACAATCGCCCTAAACCATTTCATTGCTCTTATTCATCATTCCTGCAGCGTTCTGTTTTCGGCCACCTTTTTGTATTTTTGACCCAGAAGGGTTTTTGGCTCCCTTCAAAATCATGCTGCATTTACTCTCTTTCTACAGCCATCCCTTCCTGTTTTCTTATTCTCACTGCCTCCTTCGTTTCTTTGTTTCTTAATCTGTACACCTTATACAATCGCCCTTTCTCGGTCTCATTTTTCGGCAATCATTGTCATCTTTTTTTCTTACATACTACCGTTTATAACGATTCATTCCACCAAGAACATTTATTTCTGTCTACCTACAGTCGCTGTTCCATACTGTTTCATTCACATTCAATTCTTTACGCACATCATCTGCGTATTTCATTTTCTCACCATTATCTACTAGTTTGTCTACCTTTATTCTGGACGGTCGCACTACGTTTGCCTTCCTTCTACAGACCCTCTCTTGCCCTAAACATACCCTCGATACAACCAAAAAGTGGTCCATCCACACTCCGATCCGCGCATTACTTTTGTATCTCTCACCAGGTTTATAAATCTTTCACCATACACTATCAAGCGAACCATACTTTTAGATTCGCCCCTTTGCCATGTATACATATGCACATTTTTATGTTTAAACTACGTATTAGATACAAACAGATGTTCACCAGGTGTTCTCCATTCTCATTAACTTTGGTCTACGAAGTTTCCTAGAACACGTTCAGTGTGTTCTCTCTATAGACCACTATTTCATTTGGCTTACATACGTTCAACACGTTCTCTACATCATTCCAGAAGTTCTCTCACTCTTAGTGCCTTTTTTGATTTACCGGTGCATAGAAAAATAAGAAAAACTTTTCGAAACTCCACTTTCACTCTAACACCCATTACCCTGGCGGAAACCAATTCGTACTGTTTAACACATCTATTTTCCTACTGCCCCAATACATACGGAAGTAAAAAGTAGAAATATAGGGTCAAGAAATATATAAATAATATAGAGTGTATACTTACTGTATGAATATATAGATATGTGTATATACACATACATACATACGTATATATATATATATATATATATATATATATATATATATATATATATATATATATATATATATATATATATTATGTAGTAGTCATATAGGGCCGGTTCTGACTCACAGTATACGAATTTTTTATTGAAGTTCGTCAGTCTCTCGTGCACGTGCGTAATCCTTCGCCAATCATATAGGGCCGATCCTGACTCACATGGTTAGTCATATTGAGCCTATCCTGGCTCACGCTATAGTTGCAATAAGTGTGAATGTCCAAGGTCACTGCTCTTCTGTGTATGCTCTTTCAAGGTCAAACCCTTCGCGGGAAATTAAAATGTTTGGAGCGAAAAGTGTAAAGCTAAAAATTGAAATTGCAAGATCATAATATCCTTAGAAATCTAAAATAGAATTTTCAAGGTCAAATATCATTGACCTGCGGTACATTTCTTAGAAATCAAGAAGTAACTAAATTGAGTGAAGGTTAATGGTCATATGTCAATAAACTAAAAGTAGGTCAAGGTGGGAGCCATCATCATATTACAATTCTTAGAAATCTAAAAATAGAGTAAGTTCACTCGCTCTCTGATGGTGAGAACTGAAAGCTTTTGGAGCTCTTTCAAGGTCAAACTTTTGGCGGGAAATATAAATTTGTCGATCGTGTCGTCAAAATGTCAAGGTCAAAATTTAAAGTTAAAAATAGAAATTGCAAGGTCATCGTCATCATCATCATGATCATGTTACAATTCTTAAAAATCTAAAAGTAGAATTTTAAAGGTCAAAGAGTAAAAACCTGCAGGGGGTATAATAATACATATCTTAGAAATATAAAAATAGAATCAGTTCGTGGAAACAAGAAGTTTTTGTCTGGGTTAGTGGTTTTGAAGGATGTAGATTTATAATAAAAGGCTTCCTTGGGTGTGCATGATTCAGCAAACTTTTTATTGGTAGACATGATGAAAGTAATACGAATGATAAGGAGAGAAAGTAAAGAAAAAGTATTAAGGATTGATGCGAGAAGGAAGAGGCTTGAGGAATGAGGAGTTAGTGAAAAAAATAAAAAAATAAAAAATAGATATAGAACTGTATGAACTGGATAAAAAAATGAAGCAGTTTCGAGTTAAAAAATAAACATGTGTAACTTGTAATCTTTATCGTAGATATATAATGTAGGTACATAAAAAATGAGGATTTTGGAGATAACATGCATTGAAGGTGAAACAGAAATGTATTGAAAATTAATACTACATATTAATATAAATTGTTAATGTTGATACGTACTTAGGGAATAATGTGTCATGAAGGAAAGTATTCAACAAAAAGTGAAAGATAAGTCCAAAACTTGTCGCGCTCCCGAATTTTTAAAATTACGCCTAATTCCCATTAAAATATTTTTTTTTCAACATGATTGTGTTTTATAAGTGGGAATTTATCCATTTCATGTATAAATTTTTCAAAATATAAAAATGGTCCTTAAATTAACCAATTCAATTTTTGAAACACTACTTTTTTGTATTTACGTAACTGAGGAGAAAAAATGCGTGTTACTAAACCATTTCAAAAATTTTAGTCTTATTAGGACTCCAAACCTTCAATTTTCAATGAGACATAAATATTATGCATAATTAACTGCATCAAGAATTATAGGATAATGTGAACAGTTATTTTGGATTGTATGCAGGTTTGAATGCAAACGGTCTATATTTATTTTTATTAGTTAGCATTATACATTAAAATTTTGAAATCATAATTTTTACGTTATAAATGCTTTAATTACATAATTTGCATGTGATTTATTATTAAGGGAGAGGGAGAGGAGAGGAGAGGGAGGAGGGAGAGGGAGAGGAGAGGAGAGGGAGAGGGAGGGAGAGGAGAGGAGAGGAGAGGGAGGGAGAGGAGAGGAGAGGAGAGGAGAGGAGAGGAGAGGAGAGGAGAGGAGAGGAGAGGGAGAGGGAGAGGAGGAGAGGAGAGGAGAGGAGAGGAGAGGAGAGGGAGAGGGAGGAGGAGAGGGAGGAGAGGGAGAGGGAGAGGAGAGGAGAGGAGAGGAGAGGAGAGGAGAGGAGAGGGAGAGGGAGAGGGAGGGAGAGGGAGAGGAGAGAGGAGAGGAGAGGAGAGAGGAGAGGGAGAGAGAGAGGAGAGGAGAGGAGAGGAGAGGAGAGGGAGAGGAAGAGAGGGAGAGGAGAGGAGAGGAGAGGAGGAGGAGAGGAAGAGAGAGCAGACGCAGACCCAGACGCAGGCACAGACGCAGACGCAGGCGCAGACGCAGACGCAGACGCAGACGCAGGCGCAGACGCAGGCGCAGACGCACACGCAGTTGCAGACGCAGACACAGTTCCAGACGCAGTTGCAGAAGCAGACGCAGACACAGACGGAGACCAAGACGTAGACGCAGACGCAGACGCAGACGCAGACGCAGACGCAGACGCAGACGCAGACGCAGACGCAGACGCAGACGCAGACGCAGACGCAGACGCAGACGCAGACGCAGACGCAGACGGAGACGCAGACGCAGACGCAGACACAGGCAAAGACACAGACACAGACACAGACACAGATACAGACACAGACAGACACAGACACAGGCACAGACACAGACACAGACACAGACACAGACACAGATACAGACACAGACACAGATACAGACACAGACACAGACACAGATACAGACACAGACACAGACACAGACACAGACACAGACACACACAGACACAGATACAGATACAGACACCGACACAGACAGACACAGTCACAGATACAGGCACAGACACAGACTCAGTCACAAACAGAGACACAGACGCAGACGCAGACGCAAACGCAGACGCAGACGCAGACGCAGACGCAGACGCAGACGCAGATGCAGACGCAGACGCAGACGCAGATGCAGATGCAGACGCAGACGCAGACGCTGACTCAGACGCAGACGCAGACGCAGGCGCAGACGCAGACGCAGACGCAGACGCAGACGCAGACGCAGACGCAGGCACAGACGCAGGCGCAGACGCTGACTCAGACGCAGACGCAGACGCAGGCGCAGACGCAGACGCAGACGCAGACGCAGACGCAGACGCAGGCACAGACGCAGGCGCAGACGCAGACGCAGTTGCAGACGCAGTTGCAGACGCAGACGCAGCTGCAGACGCAGACGCAGACGGAGACGCAGACGCAGACGCAGACGCAGACGCAGACGCAGACGCAGACGCAGACGCAGACGCAGACGCAGACGCAGACGCAGACGCAGACGCTGACGCAGACGCAGACGCAGACGCAGGCGCAGACGCAGACGCAGACGCAGACGCAGACGCAGACGCAGGCACAGACGCAGGCGCAGACGCTGACTCAGACGCAGGCGCAGACGCAGGCGCAGACGCAGACGCAGACGCAGACGCAGACGCAGACGCAGACCCAGACGCAGGCGCAGACGCAGACGCAGATGCAGACGCAGTTGCAGACGCAGACGCAGCTGCAGACGCAGACGCAGACGGAGACGCAGACGCAGACGCAGACGCAGACGCAGACGCAGACGCAGACGCAGACGCAGACGCAGACGCAGACGGAGACGCAGACGCAGCCTCAGACTCAGACGCAGACGCAGACGCAGACGCAGACGCAGACGCAGACGCAGACGGAGACGCAGACGCAGACGCAGACACAGGCAAAGACACAGACACAGACACAGATACAGACACAGACACAGACAGACACAGACACAGACACAGACACAGACACAGACACAGACACAGACACAGACACAGACACAGACACAGACACAGACACAGACACAGACACAGACACAGACACAGACACAGACACAGACACAGACACAGACACAGACACAGACACAGACACAGATACAGATACAGATACAGACATACACATACACAGTCACAGATACAGGCACAGACACAGACTCAGTCACAAACAGAGACACAGACGCAGACGCAGACGCAGACGCAGACGCAGACGCAGACGCAGACGCAGACGCAGACGCAGACGCAGACGCAGACGCAGACGCAGACGCAGACGCAGACGCAGACGCAGACGCAGACGCAGGCGCAGACGCAGACGCAGACGCAGACGCAGACGCAGACGCAGACGCAGACGCAGACGCAGACGCAGACGCAGGCACAGACGCAGGCGCAGACGCAGACGCAGTTGCAGACGCAGTTGCAGACGCAGACGCAGACGCAGGTGCAGACGCAGACGCAGACGCAGACGTAGACGCAGACGCAGACGCAGACGCAGACGCAGACGCAGACGCAGACGCAGACGCAGACGCAGACGGAGACGCAGACGCAGACGCAGACGTAGACGCAGACGCTGACTCAGACGCAGGCGCAGACGCAGGCGCAGACGCAGACGCAGACGCAGACGCAGACGCAGACGCAGGCACAGACGCAGGCGCAGACGCAGACGCAGTTGCAGACGCAGTTGCAGACGCAGACGCAGCTGCAGACGCAGACGCAGACGGAGACGCAGACGCAGACGCAGACGCAGACGCAGACGCAGACGCAGACGCAGACGCAGACGCAGACGCAGACGGAGACGCAGACGCAGCCTCAGACTCAGACGCAGACGCAGACGCAGACGCAGACGCAGACGCAGACGCAGACGGAGACGCAGACGCAGACGCAGACACAGGCAAAGACACAGACACAGACACAGATACTGATACAGACACAGACAGACACAGACACAGACACAGACACAGACACAGACACAGACACAGACACAGACACAGACACAGACACAGACACAGACACAGACACAGACACAGACACAGACACAGACACAGACACAGACACAGACACAGACACAGACACAGACACAGACACAGACAGACACAGACACAGATACAGATACAGACACAGACAGACACATACACAGTCACAGATACAGGCACAGACACAGACTCAGTCACAAACAGAGACACAGACGCAGACGCAGACGCAGACGCAGACGCAGACGCAGACGCAGACGCAGACGCAGACGCAGACGCAGAGGCAGACGCAGACGCAGGCGCAGACGCAGACGCAGACGCAGACGCAGACGCAGACGCAGACGCAGACGCAGACGCAGACGCAGACGCAGACGCAGACGCAGACGCAGACCCAGACGCAGACGCAGACGCAGACGCAGTGAGACGCAGACGCAGACGCAGACGCAGACGCAGACGCAGACGCAGACGGAGACGCAGACGCAGACGCAGACGCAGACGCAGACGCAGACGCATACGCAGACGCAGACGCAGACGCAGACGAGACCAGACGCAGCTCAGACGCAGACGCAGACGCAGACGCAGACGCAGACGCAGACAAGACGCAGACGCAGACGCAGACGCAGACGCAGATGCAGACGCAAGACGCAGACACAGACGCAGAACAGACACAGACGCAGACGCAGACAGACACAGCGCAGACGAACAGACGCAGACACAGAGACGCAGACGCAGACGCAGACGAGACAGACGCAGCTCAGACCAGACGCAGACGCAGACGCAGACCAGACGCAGCGCAGACGCAGACGGACGCAGACGCAGACGCAGACGCAAAACACAGACCAGACACAGAACAGACCAGACACAGATACAGCACAGACACACAGACATCTCTAATCTCTTTAAATATTACGAAACGTGAAGGAAAGCGAAAAATTAGAAGTTGAACGAGGTCGCAATATATTTCTTGTATATCAGTTGCATGCACTTACGCATAGGTTGTTAGGAGGTTAAAATATATCAAATATATCACTGTTTTTGCAGAAACCTATAGATTAAGTGTTTAGTTGTACATACTTTGGGAATGATTTGAAGTCAATTGAGCTTGTTAAACGTAAATTTTTCTTAAGATTTGCTGTATTTGTGTGCCCTTTTGTATGCTTTTTTTAAAGACGTATAAATTGATAAGTGGCGGGTAAAAGTGCACAATTTATGAATTATATAAAATAAAATGATACACTCAAATTGAACAATGACAAGTACGTATTTAATTTGTACGTTTCCTATTTACAGAGTTTAATGTAAACGCGTTCGGTTTAGGACTATCTGAAATCAGTTCAACCATTTTCTGTTAGCGATTTTAATATACCCATAAATATAGTTAAAGTTGTCTTGGTAGCCTTTAACATCAAAGCTGTCGATAAAGTTGTGCATGCATCGATAAGATTCGAGGCTTGTCCGATAACTGAGCCTGTCGTACTGACATCATTAACATAACGTTTCAAAAACATAGCTACACCTATGCATAAACTTTAGAGATACATAAGTGCATTTAGAAATTATATTTTCTATCCTTAAAATAATATTTAATTGTTTCGGTCATTATATTTTATCTCATATACATGTACTTTTTTTTCTTATAGAGTTCCCCTAACAAATCTTTCGTCATAAACAAATATTACATATTCATTTACTTCAACAGACATATTTAATTGGTGGAAAATGACATATGTGCAATGGATAGTGATTGAATATGTGATTTTGAGCAGTGTGGGGCACGTCTTGAGGCCAGTTCATTAGGCAAAATCGTGGTTTAGCACTAGTACTGTCGCGGCAGTCGTCATAATACTGCGATCCCGGCTCGAATTCCACAGCCAACGCCATTAATACTAACAAGCCTCGTTATTTTAAACGAAACCAGAAAGCCGCTACCCTTATTCCTTTAAACATGACAATTTGATAATGAGGATCCACATTCATGCTCGTTTTTACGAAAATTAGGTACAATTTTCACCGTTTGATATCAGGTAAAATCAAATAACATCAAAATTATTTACAAGTATTTATACGAAATCAGATCTTAATTGGATAAGATCCATGTAAATATTATACAAACTAATTTTGTCAAAATTCTTTATTTCTTTATTTCTCTTGTTAGAATACGAAAGCAAAGTTATATATCATTTCCAGAGAATAAATCAATAGGTAACGTTTCTTTGAAATGTAACACTTTTTTTTTAAGATTACGTTAACAGTTCTATACAAAATGTTAAATACATGTTTGCTTAAATACCGGAAGAGCAAGAAAGCCTAACTTCCGCTATGCAATTGTTTGTTAGTCAATCGGGTATTGTTTGGAGTTGTTAAAATTAAAGCTACTTTGACCTAAGTATTAAATACAAATATACACCACTAAAAAACCCAAAAAGCTAAGTATTTTAAGTATGAGTAATCCCTAATTGAAGAATATTTAAAAAAACATTTCTTTACATAATAGCTATATACTAACAAATGTCCCCCAATAACCATGCAAAAACTTTGCTTTTAGATTATTTGTCATAAGGTAGACACCGATTTAAAATTTTCTTTCGCAAATGTTTATTACCCTACTCTAAAAAAACAAATATATGCCTTGTAGGATTTCAGGCCTCCTTGTCAGGGCCGTGTGTGTAACAACTGATTTCTGACACTAGACAAACATTTTGCTCCCATCTCGAGTTTTCCTGAAACTCCTATCAGACCTCTCGGTTGTTAAACGCAACCGAACTCTAAAGTTTCTTGATGCTTCAATGACTGGTCAGTAACAAGTAAATTCACAAATACAAGAACACACACGCACACGCACACAAACACGCACACGCACACGCACACGCACACGCACACGCACACGCACACGCACACGCACACGCACACGCACACGCACACGCACACGCACACGCACACGCACACGCACACGCACACGCACACGCACACGCACACGCACACGCACACGCACACGCACACGCACACGCACACGCACACGCACACGCACACGCACACGCACACGCACACGCACACGCACACGCACACGCACACGCACACACACACGCACACACACACACACACACACACACACACACACACACACACACACACACACACACACACACACACACACACACACACACACACACACACACACACACACACACACACACACACACACACACACACACACACACACACACACACACACACACACACACACACACACACACACACACACACACACGACACACACACACACACACACACACACACACACACACACACACACACACACACACACACACACACGCACACACACACAGCACACACGCACACACCACACACACACACACGCACACACGCACACGCACACACCACACCACACACACACAGCACACGCACACACGCACACACACACACACACACGCACACACGCACACACCACACACGCACACACGCACACACGCACACGCACACGCACACACGCACAGCACGCACACACGCACACACGCACACACGCACACACGCACACACGCACACACGCACACACGCACACACGCACACACGCACACACGCACACACGCACACACGCACTCACGCACGCACGCACGCACGCACGCACGCACGCACGCACGCACACGCACGCACACGCACACACGCACACACGCACACGCACACACGACACGCACATGTTCGTTCACACGCACACAGCGCACACAGCACACACGCACACGACACACGCTACACGCACGCACGCACGCACGCACGCACGCACGCCCGCACGCACACACGCAGAATCTTTATTGCAAAGAGGCAGAAAGATCACTGTTTAATGTTTTTGTTTTTCGATAGGATAAGTTTGGTACATATGGAATAGTCTAGAGGTAATGTAGGATCTGCTTTTTCTTTACTTTCAAGTGATATCTGTAATTAGGAATGAAATAAGGAGATGTATTCCATATATCCCGAACTTTTATAATATTGTTAGTATTTTGTTTATTTCAAGAATTCATTTTCAATTGTTTTTTGATAACTTTACTACATACTTACGGACCTTATGTCCTGTATTTCTGTCTCAGTTTAAGTCGCAGTTCAAGAGTAAACTGTACATGCCACCACTCCTACCTTTCAGGTTATTAGAGCCAATCAAAAAGGAAACTATTGGTTTACATCTTACTTTAAGTTTTTGTAGATATTAAAATTCATTTAAATGAATAACTTTCCCGAAGAATCCCATTTTTTCTCATATAAGCATTTTTTAATCAAGCTAACTGACACATAATAGTTGTCTAATGTGTGAAATAGAGAAATAGCCCCCTTTAACCTTAAAAATAACTACTTTGAAGTTGTGTGGACTGTGGAGTTTCAGGGTAACCAACGTATGTACGAAAGTAATAATTTAATAGTTTAGATAAACCGAAATACCACAATACACCTAAACTAATTTAAACACCGTTTAATTTTAAGCTGAAGCTTAATTAAACCAAGAATAATGTGGTTAAACAATAGCTTAAATTGAAACTGAAGTACAGTACTTTTAGTCGCTTTAGGTGACTTTAGTCTATGAATATTGTTAGTATTTTGTTTGTTTTTCTTAAAAATGCATTTTCATTTGTTTTTTATTATACAAATTACACCAAATCTAGCCCTTTTTTATTGTCATTTAGCCCTTTTTATTGTTTGAAACTAGTCCAAAATAAAAATCTAAACTGGCAACACTGAGCGCAGTCTGACCACTCAAGTAGCGCATCAACGGCGAGTAAACCAGCACATGACACGTGGTCCTTTGTTTATTTTTAGTGTATTTTCTGTTAATATTATTTTTAATTATTAATAATTATCAGTGTTAGTTTATTATTATTATTAATAATGAAAGTGGTAGTGACAGTGGTGCTCGTTAAGTATTTCTAAACAAAGCTCCCTCTCGCCCACTCTTAACAACTGCTTAATTAATTGTTTACGTGGACCCACAGACGACATGCTTGCTAAAAGCGACCAAACGAGATCGTGAGTAGTGACAGGCAGTGTAACCAGGTTGCCCGCCGCTGCTTGCTGTAGCTACTACCCCGCCGCTGATCAAAAGCGGCTCGCAAGCAGCCTAGTGTGACCCGCGCTTAAGATGAATTGATTACGTTTGCATGCACATTTGAGATCTTACAAAAACAATGCATCACACCATAGAAGCAGATGTTTCGCTACGTTCCTTTAATGTTTATTGGCATCGTTGCATGTGCATGTATTAAATGACGATGTTTATTCATTATTCGCTGTGCTTCACATGAATATATACAGATTTGAGTTATCTTAAACAACAATAGGTACCTCACAAAGTAGAAGCACTTATGAAATTATATGTAGACTGTATTGTTCTGTAGCAATGATATTCATTTTTGGAAAATTGTTGTATGTATTCATTGTTGCTTTTTAAAATGACATTAAAATAAACCTACTAGTGCCATCTATACGTAGGTTATGGTTATTTTCAAATTCTTACATTTTATATGTACCTTTCACTTTGCTAAATCACCACCAGATGGTGATACCATTGAATAACTACATATTACTACACATGTTTTATTGAAAACAAACATATATATACCTATTTTTACTAAGGTGTGGTTCTTGTAACACCGCCATCTTGTTGGTGTCTAAAAATTATATTTTAGAGAATTCCTCTATTTGTTTTTCTCGGTGTAAACCACCATTTATAGATGAGTGTTCTTTAAAAAATATATGTTTCTTCATTTGTTGAAGTAATATAAATCGCATTTGGGCAGCTGGTTGTGCACAGCACAGAGGCTACTTTTACGGAGACCACTCCTTCTTTGCTTTATCCGTGACCTTACATCCGGTCCCTTCTCCTTATTACTTTGGTTGGTTGGTTTGGGCATAGCACAGGAGGAATTTCAAGGGTTACATTCACTTCTTTTTTTTCGTTCTTCGAATGTAATACCCTGCTCGTCTATCTGAGCCCTTTATCTATTCTTCTCTCTCTTTATCCTTACGTCCTGATTGCTCCGCATATAGATTTCTTCTCTCTTTCTTCCTATTCTTACTTTTGGGTTGGGTGAATACATAGGGGGTTTCTGGGTTTTTACTTATATATATATATATATATATATATATATATATATATATACATTTGGGGGTTGGGCGTGGAACGGGGTTGGGATTAACTGGATTTTAGGGGTTTTTGTCCTGAGTGTATATTCGATCTTCTCTCTTTACCTTTTTTTTTGTGTTCTTTCCTGTTTTACCTGTGTCTGTGAGATTCCTCTACCGAGTCCTCCATCTTGCGGGGGGGATCTGTTATGTGCAAAAATCGATATAGGATCGGTTGTGTCACTTTATCTGTTTATTATTTCTAAAAAAAGCTACATTTAGTAATGTGCTTTAAGCTGACTCGTATCTATTTCTTTACTATAATGATTTAAAATTTCTGTATTTATTGCCTTTACTATTTATTATAATGTATTATATGATTTTCCTTCACTGCGTTTACCTTTCTACGTTATACAGGAATTATTGCTTTTCGTATAAAATAAACCTACTACTCCATCTATACGTAGGTTCTGGTTATTTTCAAATTCTTACATTTTATAGGTACTTTGCTAAATCACCACCAGATGGTGATAATATTCAATAACTAAATATTACTACACATGTTTCATTGAAAACAAACATCTGTCTTACATTTTTACAAAATTTGATAAGGACAATGATACTGAATACCTATTTTTACTAAGGTGTGGTTCTTGTAACACGGCCATCTTGTTGTGGTGTAAAAATTATATTTTATTAGAGAATTCCTTTTTGCTTTTCGCGGTGTAAACCATCATTTATAGATGAGGATTCTTCAAGATAAAAATATTTCTTCATTCGTTGGAGTAATATAAATCGCATTTAGGCGGATGTAAGAATATGTTACGTACACCCACATGGCTCGAAATATGTTACGTAAAATTAAAAGAAGTATACTTAACCAAGTCGTGGTAACTTGCTACAAATAGCTCGCCTTCGATCTACAGAGCTTCTTCTGCTTCTTCGTTTCTTGACTTTCTCTCGCTTACTTGTTCTTCTTCTTCGTTTAATTGTTGCAGTTAAGATTAAGTATACGTTATATACCTCCTCATCTCGTTTTGGTTTTGCTCTCATGCGCTCTTAAATTGGAAGTAAATAACTAGTAGCTGTGTCTCAATTGTGGATGTCTCGCGCTCATTGCATATTGTAAAGGGAACGGTACTAACTGCTGAAGTCCTCGTTGGGAAAAGGTTAGATCTTTCCATTTTGTACTAATAATATCGTAACGTGGAATTTACTTTTGAGCCTGTCACCGATTATATGCTACCATCAGATAACCACAGTATCAACAAAACAGTGTTTTTAAATTCACCATACTAAAACGACTAAATAAGTTGCTACCTTTGTTACGACTTCCTTGTCATATTGCTGTTCGAAACGATTTAACGTTTACAAACATTTCACTAATTATAGACTGTTATAAATTGATCCAGCCAGTAACTAATGGTTTGTGTATTTACTTTAACCAAAGTCAGTGGTTATTGCTGCATTTTTGCATAATCCAGTTAGGTGTTAATTCCAGCTTCCATCTTTGTTACCATTTTAATAACTGCTGTTTATGCTATCGTTTGCGCAGTAGCAGGAATTAACAGTTATATATATATATATATATATATATATATATATACTTACTTAATCCAATGTCTTTTTACCGTTAGGTGTAAGGCTTGTTGTTAATTTCTTCGCGTCGTGTGCTGTGGATTGTTCATACGTCTGTTGGTTTCTTGTGGCAAAGTTTCCTCCATTCGTTTCGATTTTGGGCCATCCTTCTGGCTTCGTTTCAGTTTAAACCCCTATCCAACGCTGCTGTCTTCACTCCCTCTATCCATTTCTTTCTTGGTCTGCCTACTCTGTTCTTTCCTAGTTCTCTTGTTTCGTATACTTTTTTGTTGTTCTGTTGTCTGTCCTGAATTATTGTTGTCACTGTTTTTGTATTCAGTCGGTCTCTAAATGTCTCGTTTCTTATTTGGTCTCTCCTGGTTTTCCCTTCTATTTTCCTTACGAATCTCATTTCCGTGCTGGTGACTCTGGATTTGTGCTTATTTGTTGCAGTCCACGATTCACTACTGTACACTAACGTTGGCACCGCTACTTTTTTAAACACTGTGATTTTAACTTCTCTTGGTATTTCACTTTTTCTAAAGAATGTGTTTTTTGGTGTGTTGAATAGTCTCCCAGTGCATCCTCTGTCATTGATTTCGTGGTCTAGTTTTCCACCCTCGCTAATTTGTACTCCTAGGTATTTGAATTTGGGTACCTGTTCCAATGGGATTCCTTCTAGACTGATGCTATGATTTTTTCCTTCTGCACTTATTACCATTGTTTTTGTTTTTTCAGTATTTATTATCATGTTTACTTTTTGTAATTCTCGCCTGTACACTTCTAAGTTGTGTTGTAAGTTTTCTTCGGAGCGTGCTATAATTGCCATGTCATCGGCGAACGTTATTTCGGAGACTGTCGTTTGTTCTCCTTTCTAGTATCCTAAATTGAGTTTTTTGACCCTCCTCTCGCTTGCTCGAATTGCATCGTCTAGAACTAGCGTGAAAAGGAGTGGGCTTAGCACACATCCTTGACGCAGTCCGTATTTGTCACAAATTTTGTTGATTCCTCGTTTTTTGTTCTTATTATGTTTGACGTTTTTTGGTATAAAGCCTTTACTACTTCTATTAGTGGGTTTTACACCCCTCCATACGTTTTCTCTTTTAACCTTGTCGAAGGCCTTTACGAGATCCACAAAGCATACATGTGCTTGCTTACCTTTACTAATGGTTTTCTCACTTATTTGTCTCATTGTGAAAATCAAGTCTTGCGTTCCTCTATTTTTGCGGAAGCCGCAATGAGTGTCGCTGATCGTTTTTTTATTTTTTCCCTAATTTTTGTCTCTATTATTGATGTAAACGCTTTTCCTGGAATACTTAATAATGTGATTCCCCTATAGTTTTTTGAGAAGGGGCATCATTATTCCGGTTTGCCAGTCTAAAGGGATCTCCTTTGTTCTTAATATTTCGTTCGGGAACTGTAGAAATGTGTTTTTACTTGCTTCTCCCATGTACTTCAGCATTTCTGCTGTTATCTCGTATTTGCCAGGTGCTTTTCCTAACTTCAACTTTCTTATCGCTTCATCAAGTTCCTTCCTTCTGATTTTTATCCTTGCTTGGTTTCGTTCATACTCTGCGTCCGTTTCGGTTTCGTTTGTCTTTTTCGGTTCTGCTTCTATTTTATCTGATTCCTCTTCTTCTGCTTCTAATAGTTCTTGGAAATACAGTTTCCATCTTTCTAGTATGTCTTGTTCTTTAGTTAGTAGATTTCCCTGTTTATCTTTTATGTTTTTTAGTATGGTTGTTTTCTTGTCTCTTAGTCTTTTTAGGGTGCCATAAAATAGTTTTTGGTTTTCTACACATTTTTCCTTCATTTTAATTCCAAATTCTCTCCATGAATCTTGTTTTGCATTTTTTACCATATTCTTGACTTCTACTCTCGCTGTTTTGTATGCCTCGTAATCCTCTCTTTTCATAGATTGTAGATATTTTTTCTACTTAACCTTTTTTGTTTTCACTTTTTCTTAATTTCATTTGTCCACCATGCTGTTATCTTTCTCTTGTCATTCCCTATTTTCGCTATTCCACAACTCTTTTTCGCTGCTTGAAGGATTCTCGTTTTTAGATGCTTCCAATTTTCTTCCGTACTTTTTCTTTCGTACTCTTGCTTTAAGTTCTTCTCTAGATTTTGTTGGTATATTATTGTTGTTTCTTCTATTCTTAGCTTGTGGCTCCTAATCTTTTCTTTTACAACCTTTCTTCTTTTTTCCTCTTGTTTTTCTGCGGTGTCGTTTATTTCCATTTTTCTAAATAGTGGTCACTGCCGATTTCCAGACCACGCTTTACTTTAACGTCCTTTATCTTGCTCCACGTTTCCTGTCTTACTAGGAAGTAATCTATTATTAACTTCTCCTATTTGCTGTGTTCTACTCTCGTGTATTTGTGGATATCTCTGTGGGTGAACTTCGTATTTGCTATTATTAAATCGTTTTCTACGCACAGTTTTATCATTCTGTCCCCGTTGTTATTTCTTGTCTGTTCCCCTTGCGTACCCATAATTCTTTCTATCCCTGTGTTTACATTTCCTACTCTCCCGTTAAGGTCTCCCATAATTATAGTTTTATTTCTGCTGTTATCTAATTCTGTCTGTAGTGCCTCGAAAAATTTATCCTTCTCTTCCTTTAGTGCGTTATTATTTGGACCGTACGCTACTATAAACGTGTATGACTCCTTTTTATTAAGTTTTATTTCAACAGTTAGTATTCTTTCGTTTACGAAAGTTTCGTTTGTGACCGTTTCTATTTTATCGGGTTTAATTATTAGTCCTACGCCTACTCTTCCTCTTTCTGTTTTGTTCACCCCCGACCAGTACAACCAGTAATCCTTTGGTAGTTTCGTTAGACCTCTTCCCTTTCTTTTTGTTTCTGTGATTCCTAAGTAGTCTAGCCCCAGTTTTTCCATTTCCCCTATTATTTCGTCTTCCTTTCCCGTTAAGCTCCTTAGATTCCAAGTACCAAATTTAATTCTCGTGCAGGTACTCCTCTTTCTTCTAATGATTATACCTGTTGCTATGTTCTCTTCTCCTTTTCCTTTCTGCGTTTTTCTTTTCCTTATTTCTTTCTCGTTGTCCGTATCCTTTGCTGGTTTCGTCTTCTTGTTGCTTTGTACTTGTTTCCTTGTCAGTTTTTTGTCTGTTTTACTACTCCTCCTTCCTTTTCATCCCAGACATATTCCTCTTCATTGATGTTGACCTTTCTATAACCTATTTTCACTCTGTTTCCATTTGTATATTTCTCTCTTTCCAGGTCATGTCGTTTTTAATATATATTTTTGAACCTTTTAATTCGTATTTATTGCTCATTAATTGTTGTTTCCCTGCCCAGTTTTCCATTTCAACTATATTTACTGTTAGCTCATTTTTGTTTCCTAACGCTAACACTCTGTTTATTTATACCTCTATTTCCAGCCTGTCGTTTAGAAATCGTTTTGAGTAGGTATGTTTGGAGACTTTACCAGCACACATACACCACCACCACATTTCCTGTTCCACAACTACGAGGCCATCCGTGCGACCTATCATCACCACAAACCCAAGGCCCCAAACCCCGCTTTCCTGTTCCACAATTACGAGGCCATCCGTGCGACCTACCCCGCTTTCCTGTTCCACAATTACGAGGCCATCCGTGCGACCTATCATTACCACAAAACAAAGGCCACAAACCCCGATTTCCTGTTCCACAATTACCAGACCATCCGTGCGACCTATTCGTGTTCCACAATTACATCCGTGTAACCTGGTTGCTACTCTAGCCCACTTTTTGCTCACTCACAAAATAAAAGAAAACGATATATTAATATATTTAATTAATGTAGAAACATGTACAAATGTATTACTCAGATATATGATTTTCTTTAGGAATAAAACATTTTGATTTAGTACACGTGCAAAAGGTCCTCTCGACTTCTGTGTCATTACATCTGCGTGGTGCAAGTAATTGGGCATACGTGCAGTGTGGTGCCCATCGGAGATGCTCCTGTAACGGATTGACATCTGGCTGCCATCGGTTTATTCTAACCCCATACATGAAACATTCAACCGTATCGTCTGAAGATGTGGAAATGAATCCTGCTGCAGCAAGCGATGAGGGTGAGTGAACCCCAGACCATGCTCTATACGTTAGTAATCGTTTATCGAAACAATTGTAATAGTGAGGATAATAAAAGTTCGGTGGCACGTCGCACATGTTTTCACTAGAGGATAAACTAAGCGACTGGCATAAAATATTTTATTACATACAATATATAGACAGCAAAACAAAGTATTAATAATCAACATAACATACTTCCTCACACAAATAACAAGAATCATCATCATAAACATCGTATAAAGTGGTTAATGGCGCTCTACATGATGAGCACCAGTATTCATCATTTGAAAGGTAGTACAACATTGTCCATCGCTCCATATGGGTGTGGTGGTCCACCACGCGGTAATCTCCTGGTTTCAACGTGGAGTAACATGCATAACATAAACACATACCACCAAGCAGATGGTAGCGAATGTACAACGCAACTATGTGAGAGTAATCTTTCAAACTACTCCCCGAGACGTGGTCAGAGATTCGCTTGCCCTTCATATTGCATACGCACTACTGATGTTATGGAAGGCGGTAGTATTCCTTTTTTTTCAAAATTTACCCAGTTCTGAATTAATTGACATGTCCGTCGCGTACTAATTTGAAATAAGGTTTGTGGTTGGTACACTTCAGGAGTCTTCCAATCGTCTTGCACTGGAATAACTGACAAAGTGAAGATCGGTAACTATGGTATATGTAAAACCCCCTCCCTTTAGGTAGACGAGTAATACTGAGTGGGGGTATGTAACCGTGTGTAGTGACCTTGTTGTGGCAAAGTGGAACGGGAAACAACCTTGGAAATAAGTATGCCTAGGAATCCTTGAAGTAGTGGTGAATACAAGGTTGGAAAAAACAAAATGAGTAACAGTCTTGAACGACAAGCAAACTTTGAAAAGGTGTCACTGCTAAGGTTGCTGAAACAATGTGTGGTATAATCTTAGGTCACGTAAGTAGCCTTGAGGCGGACACATAGTGGGAGAGTGTCATATATAAAAGAGGGAATGTATGTAAAGCCAGTATCGTAAATAATGGATAACATATTACGTCAAGCCATAGAAAAGGCGAAGATTATCGGTGCTATAAGTTCAAGTAAATATTGCGATATTTTGCTTAATACTGTGCATTATTTCTTAAATAAAAGTAAAACAAAGTTTGTTAGTGTCGGTCTATCACCCAAATTTGGATTTGAGCCAGTCGTAAAACTCAGTGGATCGAAGAGTGGTGGAGTGGTGTTTGACAAGCAGGAATGGCGTATACTTATGGATAATCAAGGGTAATTACTAATTATTTCTACAGTCCTGAAGGAACATGGTTACCTACCAAACTGGGATCGAAGACTGTCTCGTACGAAAATATTAACAAGAAAAAATTATACGCCTCTGTGATAGTGAAGAAGTTGATGTCTATTTAGGATGGGAGTCTATAGAACAGTTATGGAAGCTTTTGAAGATAATATATTACCGATTGGAGTTGGCAGATACTGTGAACTTTCCAGAGTTTTATAAAACCTAATAAAGTCGGCAACGGCAATTCCTGAATGTAACATTCACCAAGTTATAGGTCCATTGCATGATGTATTTGAGGTCAACATAGCCTGCCTTCTGGAAATGAAAGAATTTGCTAAGGAGAAACTATATATGGATATGGATCTTGCCAAACCTATAACTGAAAGGGGGGGGGGGTAACGCGCTTGTAGTCAATAGGGATAGTATTAGATGTTAGTCAATATGTGGATGTGTTATAGTGCGGAGTCGTGGCCTAAAGCTGTAGATTGTGTTAGTGCAGTCCAAAGACTAATATGCCAGTTACAATCATTAGAATTCGATGCTGATCATGAAAAAGTGTATGGAATGGGTAGATTTAGTGATGACTATTTAAATAATCTAGTTAATAAGTATGGGGGAGGAATACGCCTTTGTGAAAAATACTTAACATCGCATGTAGATGATATAGCGTGTATTTGTTGTATAAAGCGATTAATAGAAGACCTTAAAGAAATAGCATTGGAGCAATTTATACACGAAATAGAAAGATATTTACCGAATTTTGAGCCATCAGATGACGACTCACCCAGTGAAGAAGGTGTGCATTAATGAGTCCAAAAACGTAGTTCACTACATAGTAGTATGGGAGTTGGCTCACGGGCATGCGCGAAAAGGAGAATGGGAACAAATAGCTAGAGATTCTGCACGATTTAAAAAAAGAATAGATGACTGTGGTAATATAATTTCACCAATTCTCGAAAAACAGCATCGTGAGTGTGTGTTTGTCAGACGCTTTAGTAGTATGTAGTGATATATAATGTATAGGATAGTATTAAATAAAAAAAAGTAAAATAAAAAAAGATTTATTTATTGCATATAAATATTACAATATATAATTAAGGTTACTTAGCGTATTACACAATGTCTTTGTTAGAAATCCAGGAGTTGTGAGAAGTATCAAAACCCAACCACTTAACGAGAGCTTTATTCCCTTGACGTCGGATGACACGTTCAACTAGATGAATGTCTGGATGTTTAACACTTTGTAGTTCGGGCTCATAGAACCGACCTTGAATCTCTTCATCTCGAGTATCACGTAATGTGTAGGTGAGTGGGCTTGAACGTTTAACTGTTGATATTCGAAAGACTTCGTAACTCCAATTAGGTGTGTACCCTTAGAGAATATGCTTCTATGTTTGCTAATGCGTACATGTTCCCCACTTTAAATTTAGGTGTTTTACGGTCAAGAATTTTTGACATTTTAAATGTTTTGAAATAGATGCACTATTTTTTCCGATACATCTACCGGTTTGTATCCAGTTGTTCTATGCTTTCTTGAATTATACTCGGCGACAATGTGCGGTAATATTGATAGCCACTTATAGGATCCTTGCATGCTGAAGGTTTTCCACATTATTGCTTTAAGGGTGCGATTTACACGTTCGACTATACTACTTTTCAAGGTGGAATAACTACTGTAATGATTGATATTAAATTTTTCATTACTTTTTGAATTCCGCATTATAGAACTCAGTTCCCATATCAGTTTGTATATGTGTAGGTATCCTTTTCAAACCAGACAAAAGTTTATCCATTACATCCGCGACCAGTTTACCATTCTTGCGTTTGATGGGAAAAGCCCAAACATATTTAGAGAATGCATTTATTATTACTAAAATGTATCGAAATCCTTTATTCATCCGAGCATATGGTATCATTTCCACTAAATCAGCTTGAAATAGATCATTTAAACCTTTTAGTACAACACAACGCCGCGGAAAATTTCTTCTTGCAGGTTTGTGCAGTTCTTCTACAACATCGGCTTTACTCATTTTATTTTTGTGCTTTGGATTTTACTACGAACTCTACGTTGAATATCGTTGCAGTTGAAAACTTTACAAACGTCGGCATGGTTACACGAATTACATCGTTCGTCTTAAGAGGTTGACCAATTACATCCTTTGCCAGCTGAAATGTTGTACCATCTATGTTAAGCTCAAGAGTTGGATGACTCCACCTGCAATGTACTATAGTACCGTCGTTACAGGGATAGGTATATTGATCACCTACGCCGGTAGATATACTAATTGTCTTCTTTGTGGCGATTCCATAAAATGATATGAAAGTTTCATAAGACAGATCGCTATGATGAACAATATGTTTCCTAAATTTATCCACTGTCATTTGATGATGAAGATGGCCTCCAAATTTATCTATTGGCATCACTGGTGGACATATAGTACTATCTTTAGTGATAGTCGTAGTAACAATGAAAGTAAATGCCTATAGTGGTAGGTTTATAACAAGTTCTGTTACTTTATTACTTTTGCGTTACGTAGTTCATCGATTATATATATTATTTCGTTGTGATTGCTAGTATTTCCTGCCGACATTGATCCTAATAATTCCCGTAACCAATCGACTAACTTATTCGGATTATTCCACGGTACAAACTCAATAGGTTTATTATTGTATCGCAATAGCTGCAGTCCACCACCTCTTTTGGATATAGAAGTTGTTCGAGATCTGGTGGCTGGAGGTGCAATAGACGATGTGGCAGAACGTTTCTAGGCTGAAGTAATGGTTTAATGATTTCAAGGTACTTCTTACTATTAGTTCCTCGGATTTGATCATCAGGGTTATAATTACGTCGGGCAGCATGCGTACGACGCAAAATGTCATTTAGTGCTGTAGATCCCTCTTTTGTATCCCGTAGGAACTTTTTAAAAAGTAGTTCATATAATCCCGGTGTTCCCTCATAATCTAGGGATGATCCATCGGGAAGAGCGATTCGCAAATTTTCTCCAACAAAATCTAGTTCAGCATCGCCTATAAAAAATTTCTCTTCTTCAGGAATAAAATGCACACCGTACGTTAAGTCATATTCATCTTCGGTATCTCTAAAGATACCTTCGACGTAGTATTTCGCTAATCCTTGGTATTGATTAAGATACTCTTCAAAGGCGGGTTGAGATCCAGCAGCTAGTAGTTCCGATTTCAATTGTTGTAAAGTAGGAATTTCCACCTCGTCGTCATGTGTGACATCAGCAATTACAGATTCTTGTAGAGGTGTGGGAATGGTGTCAGGAACAATAGTACGCGGCTCCTTACGTATTCTAGAGGATTTCGGTGTATAATGTAAAATACTTCATTTTCATGTGCAATGGACTCCTTTTTTCCGATTTCTGGCGTAATGGGTTCAGCTTTGATGAGAGAACCATCATTTTTAGTAATTAATTGTTTTAATGGTTGTGTAATAGGTTTAAAGTGTGCCTCCATTGCACGTTCTGTAAGTGCGGTATCTTCTTTCAAACTAGCATATTTCTGTTGCACACTCTTGCGAGCACGCAAAATGTCTTGTACTAAGCGCTCCTCCATTACGACTGTACGTTGACATTCCTAGTAGATTATTTATACTGCAATGAAACAGTCAAATCTCTTACGGTAACGACCGTTATTAACATCGCTTTCTTTATCAATCACAAGAAATCCGAATTTATCACGCCAGCAACAGCAACACAAGTCTTTAAATTTATCAAATGACATCAACATTAACGTGATCATCATACACATGCTTGAGATTAGTGTGATCTTGTTGAAAAAGAAGATGTAAATTCGCATTATCACGTATAAGCTGTTTTGGAATTGAAGAATACGTTTGACACAGATAGAAACAATCATTATTTAGACGTCTCCCAAAACAAAAATGATCTCTAATTTCATTTTGTTTATGACATGCTACATCATCAAAAATCATTATTGAATTTTACGGGACTCACTAGGAGGTATAACATCACTATTATCACTGTATTCGAAATACCTAATTTCCTTTATGGGTGCCAGTAACTCCGCAGGTACTGGTATTTAGGTTGGTATAGAGATTTGCAATATATATAGACATTTTCAAAACGTAAGCCATTTGGATGTTCTAATAAGCTAATCATAACATTGGTTTTTCCACAGCCGGATGGTCCGACGATTATACCTCGTTTACATCCCCCTTTTAGTAAACCGCGGTGTTTAGAGTACTGCTCCTTGTAAGGAGTAATGTCATAATTTTGATAGGTAATTCTGTATCTTGCGGAATGAAACGGATGTCACCCATTATGGTACTAAACCACGACTTGTATGACGCTTCTATATATATACACCACGTGCAGAAAGTAGTTTAGTAGTGAAGTGTCAGTCAGTGTGGTATGAAGTATACATCCCAGCATCAGAGGAAAAAAAAAGGTTCAGGATTAATTAATACTTTAATAAATAAATTACCCGTGGAGTTGCATATACCCGGATATCGATATTGTGGGCCAGGCACCCGTTTACAAAACGATTAGCTCGTGGCGACAAAGGTATTAACGCATTGGACGAAGCGTGTAAAGAACACGATATTGCATACTCCCAGTCAAACGATCTAGGATAACGACACATAGCAGATAAGACTTTACAACAAAAAGCTTGGAATAGATTTCGTTCTACCGACGCTACCTTTGGAGAAAGGGCAGCTGCATTAACCATAGCTGGCATAATGAAAGGAAAACGGACAATGGGAATGGGTGGCAAATCACGGAAAGGACAAAAGAAATTGGGAATGGGAAATAAATCACGACGAAGGAAGCATTCTCGCAGAGCAATTTCGTTTAACAAAGCAGTCCTTCTAGGCCGACGTCGTGTTGGTGGTAAACTTCGATCATCTTTAAAAGCGACAATACAGCAAGCCTTTAGCGCTCTAAAACGCAAAAAAATTATGTCACCCAAGAGCAGAATATTGCCAATACCAAAACGTGGGGGATTCATACCTCTTATTCCCCTCTTTGCAGCATTAGGAGCTTTAGGGTCTCTAGGTGGCGGTGCTGCGGCAGTCGCAAAAGCGGTAACTGACGCAAAAGCTGCGACAAAAACGTTAGACGAAACCAAACGACACAACCAAGCAATGGAAGCAGCTGCATTAGGAAAAGGTTTATACATAAAGCCATATAAACGAGGGTTAGGTTTATATTTACAACCGAATTCAAAAAACTCCCACTGAAGCTACCACGTCACGCCTTAAGTAATGTTGAGCTATCAAAATTTGTGGAGCAATTACAGATTCCCTATTTTAGAGGGATATATATGCGAGATAACTTACCTACACGAATCCATGCGAATGAATGTGGTATTGTGAATCTGGATGATCAAACTAACAAGGGTACACACTGGACAGCTTACATTAAGCGTAACAGGCATATTACATATTTTGATAGCATAGGACATATTAAACCACCCTTTGAATTACTCCACTATTTTAAAAGTGATGGTAGCAGAAACACAATTGAGTATAACTTTACCAAGGTTCAAGATTTTGATACATACAACTGTGGTCATTTAGTCTTACACTTTTTATATGACTACTCGTACTGATTTTCAGTAGTCGTTACGTGATCGTAATGTCGTACACATTTACATTTACCGGCAAAAGTGTATCTTGCAAGCAACCTTTAATCCACCGATTTTTCTTGAGAATGAGTCGGAATACGTAATGGGATTGACTAGTTTTGAATCTTTCAATACTATACAGAATGTTACTTCAAAGAATAACCAACTCGTATTTGGAAACGATAAAATTACAATACCACCAGGATCATACGAAATCGCGGATGTGAATAAATATATTAATGAGTTAGTGAAAGATCGAGAGCATTTATGCATTTACAAGCGAATAATAATACTATGAAAGCAAGTATGAAAGCAACCCATGACATTAACTTCAATGTGGAAAATTCGATAGGACCTATGCTGGAATTTAATAAAACTGTTTACCAGGCTCAGAAAGTGCATACCTCTGATAGTCCTATTAACATTATCAAAATTAACTCATTAATTATCGAGTGCAATATAACAAGTGGTAGTTTTAAGAATGGTGAAACATCACACATAATTCATCAGTTCTTTCCCAGTGTACCAGCGGGGTATAAAATAATAGAGTCCCCTCAACATGTCATCTATCTACCTATCAATACATCTACCATTTCGACAATAACACTTAAAATAGTAGACCAAGACGGAGATCTCGTCAATTTTAACGGGGAAGTCATAACGATAGGACTACATTTAAAGAAAATATGGTGACGCGCTATAACACATGTGCATGTACCCAGTGCAAATCAAACTATAAAAGATCAAAGTGTGGAAAAGTGAGAGTCAGTAAGCGTTCAGCGCCCAAAGCATTGCCACCGCAGAACAAAGCATTATTGGAAAGTCTCGGCTTTACAGTACTACAATGAGTATATTAAACGTTAATGAAAAAGTTGTCGTTGATAATGCTATCGTTAATTCCGAACTGCACACCCATCAGCCATACACTACCAGATTTGGAAACAATGATGAAATCAGGATACCCATTCAGGAAGACATGTGCACTCTACCATCCGAAAGCTATGTCTACGTATATTATTACGTCAGGATGGTACTGTCTCTAACACCGCAAGGTTCGTTAATAACGGTATCGCATTTTTATTCAGTGAAATTAGATATGAAATGAATGGAATAGTGGTAGATTCCGTAACGAAAGTAGGATTAACGTCGACAATGAAAGGATTGGTATCATTGACGTCCAATGATCTCGCCCGTCATGAAAATGCAGGTTGGTTTCCTACTGCAAACAGTACACTAACAAATGCTCAAGGATACTTTAACGTTTGTATACCGTTGAGAATGCTACTTGGCTTTGCCGAAGATTACAATAAAGTGATTTTGAACAACGCAGTAATTTCAACTGTAGAAGAAGCATTAAAAGTTAACATAGATAAGATATATTGGAAAGTTCCACACATCATTCCAGCATTAGCAGAGGAGTTGGCGTTAACGAAATACATTGATAAAAATGTAAATACGCCAGTAGCATTTAGAAGTTGGGAAACCCACATCTATCCCGCCGTTCCAGCAACAGATAAGCATACATGGGCAATCAAAACATCTACTAGTATAGAAACACCTAGATACATTATTATAGGATTTCAAACTGGGCGAGAGAATAATGTTATGCAAGATACGAGCAGATTCGATAAATGTGCACTAAATAATATTCGCGTGTTCCTGAACACGGATCGTTATCCGTATGACAATCTCAACGTTAATTATGATAACAATTGCTTTGCTACGTTGTATGAAATGTTTGCTAAATTCAAATGTCGTATTACCAAAGAGAGGGGCAACCATTACTCACCCCATGCAATTTACCACAGCTGCACCGTTGATTGTCGTAGATTGCTCAAATCAAAAAGAAGCATTACACTCTAAAGCAGTAGTTCTTCGTGTGGAGTTTGAAACAGTGGCAAACATAGCTGCCAATACGACAGCATACTGTGTTATACTCCACGATCGTTTAGTTACATACAACGCGTTAACCAAAGCAGTACGACAGTTGTAATACAATGTCCGTCATAGTCGATGTACAAGGGTTTAAAATTTCAAAAGCTTTTATACCAAAAGAACTCGCCATTTATAATGGGAAAGAAATTGCCCATTTTATCTTTAAATCACCGTATCCCTGGCATACGTTGGATGCAGAGAGTCGTCGTCAAGCTACTTGGTTAATGCAAAACCAGCACTGTATTAAATGGGAAGAAGGGTATACACCACCACACCACTTTTGAAGAATGCTCGAGAGATTGATTCAGCCAACAGATTCTGTCTATGTCAAGGGCAGAGAGAAAGCAGATTACATCAGAAAATTTGTGACCCAGCCTGTTATTGAACTTGAGGAAAGTCCACCTCTTCCTGCTATGCAACCCGTTTGTTACTTTCATTGTAAATCATTATGCCACTGTGCTTTGAGTAGGGTATATCATTTATATAATACATATATAATGCAATAAGTCTTGTACACATTTTTTTAATAAAAAAACTAGTAAATAGTCATTCTCGTATTTTTTTTATTTATAGAACATAGTATTTGTATAGCATATATTCTCTTACTAACGAATTAATACATAATATTAATATATGTTAAACAACTAAAGGAATAATACAACTTATTATTAATATTAGTTTCATTATGGAGAGAATATAGGAAAGAAACTAGCAAGTGTCAGTACCCAAACTATTCCTCTTCCGGTTAATATAAATTCAGTTGCTTAGCAACCTGCAATAGTTCGCTCAATGGATCAACATTCTCCAATTCCGGTATTCGCCAATGCCCCCACGCCAATGTGGAACACGTATCACGTAGTCGATATCGTTTGTCATCCTGGGACCTAAAGGCGATTTTGTTTAACATTTCGGTATATATATATATATATATATATATATATATATATATATATCATGTAAGGTTGATCGAAACACAAGAATTTTACACATTACTGTTTTATCAGACCCCTCCGCAACCGCTTTGTAGTCTACTTCCGTCAACACTTTCTGAATTACAACTTTCTTAATACCTTTCGCTTTCTTAACAACTTTATTATCAGCAAGCTTTAGACAGTATGACTTCGATCCAGCACCATAAAATAATAAATCGCTTTCCTGCGTACTCATCTTTCATTCGTCCAACGACGGAAGCAGTCGTAGGAATACCATGCAACTCATTTTGATAGTTGGAAGTATCATTTCGTCTAAATTATTTCGCATGTGTGCATACATATCATCAGTTACTATCTCAACAATCAAAGAATCCGTGTCAGTATAGAGCAACGTGACATTCTTGCCATAATGAGCTCGTAAGATATCATAAAAAAACCGATACATTATAATTTTGGAAAGATCTAAAATACTGAATCCGACATAGACGGGTTTGTCGTACGTAACTACCTGTTTCGACAATTCCGCCGCAAACAATTTATCAGTGAATTGAATAAAATTTTTAAATTGCGGTTTTGCAACGTACCGTGCTAGACCTACCCGACGACCGTTATTTTCCCAATGCGTTAACAGTTTAATAACTCTTCGTTTATCGACATTTTCCATTGTTTTACCAAACACGCCATTATTCATAATTTTATAGAGATCCTTTTCGAACTTGTTCTGTGCTGTGCTGCGGAGAGCGGTATTAAGGTCTACGTATGGTATTAGCCAGGACTCTGACGAAAGCGTAAAACCCTATGAATACGAGTAACAATTAAGCCATGCTCTATACATTGTTTTAAATAGCGGTAATGTATAACGTAGTTGGTCTTATCACACAGGTTAGGGATTAACTTCTCCTCCTGGGAATGTGGTGCGCAGATCATTTCAGGACAAAACGGATAATTGTTGTGTTTGTCATGCAGATGGTGGGGATAATGTATATCAACCTCTAGTACAAATCTAACATCGGCGTCATCATCAATCTTTAATACGTCAAAGTGATCTATTTCCTCTTGAGGTAACCACATAAACCCATCGTGGGGCAGGTATTGCTTCATACTCCATCCGTATAAATTCGTGGCATCTAAATATTGTAAAAACACTTTTGGTTGTTTAGGATCATAGTTTGGAACAAACTCGTTATTAGCGATGCTTCTCCGCTTGATACAAGTACTTACTCCACCCCGAATACCTTGTTTAAAAAAGTGATACATATCCAAATCCGTCAGTAATGCTAACTCTACTTTCGTACATTTTAACATGGCATCCCACGCCAAGCCAGGCAAAGTGACATACTGTGCAGGTTCTAACCCATACACACCCATACATAATCTCCTAAAGTTTTCAAACACATCAGCCAATAACAACACATCTGATCTTAAATAAATATCAGCATAATCACCTAGTGTATTACACTTAAAGTGATCCCATACCAATAGAACGCGACAGTATTCGTCATCGGAAATATTTGCATCGCGCATTTTATCATAGAATTTGTCATGTGATGGCACCGTGACGGCGTTCAATTTACTAAAGCTGTATACGTACGCATATGGGAAACTACCTTTCTTTCTCACTAAGTTGAAGTCGCTATCATTACTAAAATATTTCCATACCTCCATACATTGATCATCTGATAAATTCTGAGATAGAGTATCTAAGGATGCAGCCATGAATCCACAACTATCGACGAAACGTAAATTAATGTATTTCTTTTCCCTGATACCATGACTGTTTACATATTCATCAACAAAAATATGCTTACCAAACGTTATATATTTTTCACTGTTAACCGGAAGTACGGTAATTTCTTCCGTTTCACTCGCTAACTGTTTAATGAACAGGTGAACATCATAACCACTGAGATTATGTAGAAAAACGGGGAGAAATGTAGGTACCTGATAGTTTAAGTTACACGTTGAATGTGCTGCACCACGATACTTACCAGTAACATGACAGTGATCTCGTACTTTCGGATTTGTCGGATCGCCCGTAAAGTGCTTGCCGCATATGTAACAACATACACTGCGTTCATACGTAACCTGCTGTTCATTCGTTAATGGTGTCATTGGAACAGTAGCTTTGAAATGTTCATTATATATCCGTTTTACATCACTTTCCAGTCGTCTTATAAATATCTCCCTGCATTACTCCCCTATACAGCTCTAACTTAGACCACGCATCGTTTACACTACACTTAATGTAATAACTAAACGAGTATGGTTCGTGTTTACACGTTTTTATCGTGAACGGTATTTCGGGATCTGGTTCAGCCGTATCTACCGGTACTAAGAGCGCTTCAAAATCTGCATATATTACGAATGGTAGAACCATTTGTCATACTTAGTCTGAAAGGATTTCAGTTCTATGCGTTCCTTACTGTTCAAAAGTATAAACCAAACAGTTCCACATTACATTTTAATGAGTAGTGTTTCTGCAACTGAATTTGTACTACCTTCAATACGTTTCCTTTAACGTCTGCCATAAAGGTGAACACATCAGTATGCATATTGCATGGTGACAGTCGATACGACACAATGCGTTGTTTAAACGCATTTCGAATCACTTCGACCCCAGTATCGACTAGTAAACAGATATTAGCTTTATGCCTATTGCTTCTGAGGTGTCCTTGGAACGCATACCGAGCTATATCCATTGAACAATCAGTGCAGTGGACACTCTTACCAATTTTTTTAGGTTGTTCCGGTTCATCGCATTGGTCAGACTTACGCTTCCTTGAGTTGCTCAACCCTGATGGTCCGGGTTTCGCATTATCCTTCGCGTAGTTTACCCCAGATGGTCCTGGTTGCGCAAAGGAACCAGTATCGTGTCTATGTACTGCTTTGTTATCGTCGGAAGTGATTCCTTGCACCACATTGCTCCCTGAGGTTTTGTTTTGCAACGAAACCTCCTGCATGCCAGATGGTGGAGTAGATACTGTCATCCTGCACGCAGTTTTTTTATGGCGAAGGAGGAAATCTCTCCTGGAGAAATCTTTCATGCATTCGCAACGGAATCGATTTACACCTGAAATAACATTGAAGACAAAATATTCTAATTATTATGTTGGGTAGGGGGGTTATGTATTTACCCTGCATTGCAGACAAGATAGTTTCAGACTATTATAAAGCTGGTGCGTGCAGGTACAGAGTTAGATTGTGAGTGCTAACACAAGAAGCGGTGTGGTATGTATATCGCGTGGGGAGGTATTGTTTAGAATATCTGCTGACCGTACACGTACACGTACACATCTGCATGCGCGGAAAAAGATAATAAATAATAAAAAAATAAAAAAATAAAAAAATAAAAAAATAAAAAAAATAAAAAAAATAAAAAGTAAAAAAGTAAAAACCTAGTGTTCAGTGTGCGCAAGCACACCTCCACAAACGCGCGCGCTAAAAAATAAAAAATAAAAAATAAAAAATAAAAATAAAAAATAAAAAAATAAAAAAATAAAAAAAATAAAAAAAATAAAAAGTATAAAAGTAAAAACCTAGTGTTCAGTGTGCGCAACACCTCCACAAACCGCGCGCGCGCACACACACACGCGCGCGTGATATTAATTCATTCTTCTTTCCACCCCACACAAAAGAGCGTCCGTAACAATACCCTACTACATTATACTACGAGACACCTCAGAGAGATTGAATATATGATCAAAATAGTAGGTATTGGGGCTCCATGCGGTGTTGTATTACAGCAGGGGTTAAACAGGCATCCGTTTTTTATAGAAACAGCTCAAAACAGCTCAAACCAGCTCAAATACAGATCAAAAACAGCTCAAACCAGCTCAAATACAGATCAAAAACAGCTCAAACCAGCTTAAATACAGCTCAAACCAGCTTAAATACGGCTCAAACCACCTCAAAACTAGCTCAAAACCAGCTCGAAAAAATTATTTTAAACTGAAAAGTGCTATAATAAAATTCCGTTAACAAGTATTACTTCAAAATGGCTATAAACCTGTCACTCACTTCATAATGTGAAATTTTCAATAAAAAATAATAAGTATCAAATTATTATCTGCAAATATACACTGCCAGATTTAGAGATACACTAAATTATTAATAGTTTCAAAGGATTAAAACTAATAAACCTGCTTTAGACTGTGAAATCTTTTTAATAATATGTAAGTATAAAAAAATTTTTTTTCATAATGCATCTACTAGGTACGTAACAAGAACTAAACCTATAAACAAACTCGATTTTGCTTGTAAACTTTTATTAGATAACCGTAAACTGTATGTAATTTGATCTGTTTAAATGTAAAAAAAGAAATTAAGAAATGTATTAACTGAATTGATTATAAAGAAAACAATTTACATTAGACGATTTAAAAAAATAGTTCTACATAATGATTTCGACTACCTAATAAAAATTATCACACTGCTCTTTTAGTTACACAAATATATAATTTGAAATTGAAAAGATTTAAGTTGTTTTACAAGTAATAAAATGCATGATTTATAAAATGTCTCACA
The DNA here is from genome assembly GCA_036346205.1 of Vesta saturnalis. NCBI lineage: Eukaryota > Metazoa > Arthropoda > Insecta > Coleoptera > Lampyridae > Vesta > Vesta saturnalis. The sequence continues at coordinate 6,193,243 of JARFJB010001544.1, forward strand.
ACGAATTTTTTATGTAAATCTCCTATACTCGAATTTAAATATCTATGTAAAAATTAAATATATATTTAAAAGTATTACTTGATTTTTGTAACAAACTTTATATTTAACTCGTAAATAACAATGGCTCTGTTTCACTTTATATATATGAATTTACAAACATTGTAACATTCGTAAAGTTGTCCACCAAATTTTTGTGGAAAAGAACATAACTTTTTTGAATATAATAAACTAATTTTGCTTTAATCAATAAACTATGTAAAAAAATAATTGAATAATATCTATTCTACTCACATTTTTTTACGCTATCCACCATGATGCTTTTGAGATTGAGATTGTCGTTCCAGGACACTATTCTAATTGTCCTAAAATAATTATTGCACTAACAAACTATAACGTGTACAGAATAGTATATCTTAAAAATTAAATTATTAATTAATAAAAAAAATAATTCTTACCCTATTGTTACTGCAGATGTTCATCTGGAAATGTAACCAATACACTAAAAACGCATGCTATTTATATAAAAAAAAGCAAGGCTACGCAGAAAAATAAATTCTATATCACCATATATGGAGAAGTTACATTCAATGCCGAGATTACATTGCAATATGTAAATTACCCCCATACAATAGACATAAAAAAATGCTGCTGTTTATATATATACTTTGTTTTCAACACTTATTGTCAGTTACAATTTCTATTCCTAGATAAACATACATCACTTAAAGTGTTTTTATATGTACTATTAGTGCAAAAACAATTGTTATTTACTTCATTTTTTTAGGTAAGTGTACATTTTTTTATATGTCAATAGTATGTTGCATGAATTTTCATACACTTGAAGTGTAATAACCCAAATACGTTTCAATGATGATCACCGTTTATTTGCATATTTAGACGTGACTTAACTCTTTATTCTTTTCATGACTGTTTTTTATGTATTTGATATTCAGAAAGAATACCTTATGTATTCAGTACACATAAATACTTGCATTCAGTAATTATATTTATACTCATTTCAACATTCGTTTGAACCTTTTATTTTATTTTGTAATGAATGTAATTACTAATAAACGCGCTTATTATTTTTTTGCTAACATTATAAATACAGTTTTGTTTCATCAATCTTATTTATCAGAATTTTTATAGCATCATAAATATTTAATTTTGACTAAGTTAATAAAGAACTAATTTTTTTTTGTATTTACAGATTATCTATCCATCGTCGAGGTTAACAACTGTACATTATACAATAATTAACAAAAAATTAAACGCTTTCATAACTGTAACTAATAAGTATTCTTTTCTTCCCTGAATAGTTAATCAACATTAATGAACAAAAAATTATTTTTTTCTTTAGTATATTGTGTGATCAGGTGTGCTACGTAGACGAGTAATCTTTTTTTTACTGTATCTATTTTATCTATTGTCAGGTTGCGATGACGCACCCTGTATGTAGGATGTTATAATGACGTGTATTACGTGTTCTGAGCACGAGTGTATTGAGTTTGAACGAAAAAAAAAAATTTTTGTGTAGATATATAATGTATGTGGGTGTATGATACGCCACTGGAAATTTAGGAGAAATATAATTCTGTATGTAGATACGTGTATTTGAATGTTATAGAGACTTTAGTGTTCGAATAATTAGATTTTGATGAATGTAAATGTGAAGAGAAATTTGACGATGGGACGATAATGCTTTCCACTGAATTGCTTCTGTTTTGCTGCTGATAAAGAAAGGAATGTTTGAAGATAAAATGGGTAATCTTGGTTAGAAAATGTGAAGAATAAGTGTAGAATGTTTTAGAAAATATGTAGAGAAAGATTGGGTATGTTTAAGTATTAATTTCCGAAGGGTTTTGTAATGTTGTGCAATTGCTTTGAGAATATGTGTATGTATATGGAATTTGAGACCTTAGACGGTGCTGATTTTTGCAAATGTTGCGGAACGAGATTGAGCGCAAGTTGGAGATAACTGTTAAAAGTTGCGTAATGATTCAGAGTGGCTACTGAATGAATGTAATGACGAAAGATGATTTCTTCATGAAGTAATTGTAAAATTTGTAAGTGAAAACAAATATGGCGATGTATTGTAATTACACGCGTGCTTGTGTAGAGGGAAGCAGTTATCAGAACTATGGAATTTTGAATGAATATTATTGGAGAATATAACGCGGAAGGAAGACATGTTTAAAGATGGATGACTGAGGTTATAAATAGGAAAGTCAGAGATTGAGTAGTTAGTTGAAGGGAGTTAGTTAGGAAGTTAGCTTTTGGCTTGTGATGAGAGCTCGGTGAGACGCGCACGCGAGTGATAGACTGTGATGATGTTGGAGTATGTTTGTGAATTTTAATGAGGCAGTAATTGTTTAAACAACTGCGTTACCCGAACCGGGGATAAATTGAAAAAGACATTCATAAACAAATCGATAATTAAAAATTGAAGTTGAAGATAAAAATTAGTTTATTTATTTTCAAGAAAATAATAGTGCGTAAGCAGATTTGAATAAAGATAACAGTTATGTTAAAGCATTAAGTGCAGCGCGTGTCCTTGTAACGAGATTCGGCTAAAAGTATTTATGAGACCACCTGTTAAGTAAACGAAGCGTTCGTTGTATATTAAGCCAAAGTTTAAGTAACGTTATATGACATTGAAAGTTTTATTTATATAAGGGACTAAATTGGTGAAAAGCTTGCAAGAAATTTTAAAGAGGCAACCAAACGTATACAGTTTATTACGTACTATTTGTGAGTGCACAGAGGAATAAGTTTTGTTAAGCCTTTTGTAATGTGCTTCAGGCAATTTTAAGCAGTACAAATGGACTACATATAATTGGTTTACGGAAGAAAGAAGAAAGAAAATCCAAGGATTTATGGACAAATTTGTTAAGTAAGAAATTAGATTAAGGAATTTTATGAACGCATTTAAGCCCGATTATCTTTTTGGTAGTTTTATTTGCCTATAGTTTTTTAAATTATTAAATAGTTTTGAAGGGAAGAGATAATCGTTCTTGAGTCGTATTGTATGGTTTGTTTTAGAAGTAAGATTGCAAAGTGGTAGTGACGTGTGGTTTTGATTTTCAACCACGTTGTTGAGGTATATGTAAATACCCTTGTGTATGTAAACATTTGTTTTTATTATTTTATGCAGGACAATATATATTTATCGTTAAATGTTTTATTCTGTTGTTTATTTAACCAGGTGGATTACAAAATTTTTGTCAGTTTTAATAGCGCAATGCACTATTAACAGATCAGCTGTTGTCTTAAAAATTTCATTAAGTATAACAAGAGTTTTGAGAAATTATACAGTTTACGAATGTCGACTACGATTCAAAAGTAAAGTAAATTTAAAAGATATCGTTCATGTTAAGAATTTTAAAAAGTAATTACCGTTCATTTGAGTGATAAATTTTATTTTGGAAGTTTTGGTATACGAGGTGTATTCAAAGAGTTTTTAATAACCTGGGTAGTACTAAATTTATTTGAGTTTGAGTTGAATTGTTTTGGACGAGTGTTTGGTTTAGAACCTTCGTATATGAGTTTACCGAGTAAGCACAATCCTACTTTCCACAATCAAGTAGGGTTAATTAACATCCAGCTTAATACAATTATTTTAGCAAAGTTTCGATTGTGGTGGCGCCTAGAGACATATTTTCCCGAATTGAGCTATTTGAGTATAAGTGTAAGGTGTTTGAGCTTATTAATCATCCATTTTACTTATTATTTCGACCACGCCCATCTCCCTGTTAGCTGGCTTGGCAACCCGCTTACATTAGTAAGCCTACACGACGCCTAGTGCGGTTTGGACGTGTAACACTATTGCATATATTGTACATATTGTATATATGTTGTATATATTGTATATATTGTATGTAATAAAATATTTTATGCCAGTCGCTTAGTTTATCCTCTAGTGAAAACATGTGCGACGTGCCACCGAACTTTTATTATCCTCAGTATTACAATTGTTTCGATAAACGATTACTAACGTATAGAGCATGGTCTGGGGTTCACTCACCCTCATCGCTTGCTGCAGCAGGATTCATTTCCACATCTTCAGACGATACGGTTGAATGTTTCATGTGTGGGGTTAGAATAAACCGATGGCAGCCAGATGTCAATCCGTTACAGGAGCATCTCCGATGGGCACCACACTGCACATATGCCCAATTACTTGCACCACGCAGATGTAATGACACAGAAGTCGAGAGGACCTTTTGCACGTGTACTAAATCAAAATGTTTTATTCCTAAAGAAAATCATACATCTGAGTAATACATTTGTACATGTTTCTACATTAATTAAATATATTAGTATATCGTTTTCTTTTATTTTGTGAGTGAGCAAAAAGTGGGCTAGAGTAGCAACCAGGTTACACGGATGTAATTGTGGAACACGAATAGGTCGCACGGATGGTCTGGTAATTGTGGAACAGGAAAGCGGGGTTTGTGACCTTTGTTTTGTGGTAATGATAGGTCGCACGGATGGCCTCGTAATTGTGGAACAGGAAAGCGGGGTAGGTCGCACGGATGGCCTCGTAATTGTGGAACAGGAAAGCGGGGTTTGGGGCCTTGGGTTTGTGGTGATGATAGGTCGCACGGATGGCCTCGTAGTTGTGGAACAGGAAATGTGGTGGTGGTGTATGTGTGCTGGTAAAGTCTCCAAACATACCTACTGTTTTGCCGCTTGTTCTTTATTTCCTTCGTCGAACTTTACTCCTTTGACTATTATACTGCATCCCTAGTTTTCTAATCTATCTATTCTGCTTGTTAACTGCTTTCTCTGTATGTCCCATGCTTTCTCTCTCCTTCTCATCTCTTCTCTCAACTCCCTATTTTCATCCGTATTTTTCTTTATCTCTTCCATCATTTTTTCCATCATTTCTCGGATTACCTTTGATTCTCCCATTTCTTGATTTTTAGTTCTTACCGAACCTCGTTACCTGGTGACCTAATTACTTTTTTACTTTTTTTGAATGCTTCCTCTTCGCTACTATTTGACCCTCTATCTCGTTTCGTATTGTAACTCATTTATAATTTTTATTATTGAATAGTTAATCTTTTCGTTGCTGGCCTCCGATAACCTATATCGCTGCGATTAGTTTTCACCGTAGTTAACCTTGTCTCGCTTACTACGTTTTACGTGTGTTATATTTATACCGCCTGCACTTTCACTTCACACTTCCTCTAAATTTATATTAATACTAATAAAACCACTTATATCTATTAATTATCACTATTTGAACACCTTTAACTGTTTTTAAACAATATTCTCGTACTTAGTTATCCGAATTATCAATGGAATAAAGCCCGTAATCGAGTGATTTATTGCCACCGAGAAATTCGCGTCCGTCCACAACAGTTAAAGCAATATATATATATATATATATATATATATATATATATATATATATATATATATATATTTTGGGATGGTTAGGTATAAGTTTAAGACAGGGACTAGAGTGATTAAGCTTGTATTCCTTATAGTGGACAATTTGAGATAAATTATAATATATTTACATTGCATTTTATTAAGTAATATAGTAAACGAGTGAAAGAAATTGATTTTGATTTGACGAAACAGGCTTGGTGAAATTTGTACAAGTTTGTTTATTCATAAAAAGCATTGTGCTATGTAAGAAGCATGTCAGGAAGGTTAGATGAAGTTATATTTGTAAGTACGATTAAGCTCGTAGAACATATTTCGTTAAATTTACAGTTTATATAAAGTATTTTGGCATTTTAGGAACTTTACAGATGTTTATCACACAGTTTAGATTTATAATTATATTTAGAACATGTATCGAGTTAGATAAAATGCAGGAAATATTTAAAATCTTAAGAAAGGGTTATGGTGCGGACATGGTTTAGTTTTTACTCACAAAATTAGTGTACAAAAAAGTGCAACAGAATAAGTAGTGCATTGTAGACATTAAAGACGACATAAACAACAATTTTACATGTGGATATTTTACATATAAATACTTTTTGTGCAAAATTTTTGAGGAAGTGTGTTTAACAATTTGGATTGTTGAGTTGAGAAAGTTTTAGACAGTACAATAAAAGTGAATATAGGTGAAGACAGTTCAAGTTGAAGACAGTTTTAATAAATTATTAGAGTAACATTTTAAGTAATTTGGACGTTAGAAACGAAAATTATATGTATATTTGTATAAAGTTAGGTTAAGTTTTAATTTTAAGGTTTTTGCAAATTTATAATTTTTATAGAATAGTTTGGGCATAGGATAAATTATTAGAGCAAGTAATAGGAGGTTTCCCTTATTTCCATGTATCAATTTACTTTGTACAAGCTATTTAAACATAAAATTATGAAAATAGGGTTAACTACATACATTTCCTGTATGAAAAAGAATTTTCCTTTAAAATTAAGATATTTGAGTTTAAATAAATGTTTTCTAATTCAGTTTTTCGTGTAGATCACGAATATGTATTTAGTTTATGTGTAGAATTTAAGGTTTTTTAGATATAAGTAAATTTAGATTAGAATATGTCAAATCGTACATTTTTGAACCAATATATGGCTCGTGAGGTATCATTTTGTGCGAAATTATGCACAGACTCCAACTCTGTTTCCAAAATGTAAATCAGAAGTATTTTAAGAAAGTTATGGCATAATTTGTATTTTAGTCAAGTTTTCAAATTTGTTTAAACCAATCAGAGGTTTGGTTACTTTGTCTGTATTGTACAGAAAATGTTGAAATTTTTGTAGCTAACAGAATAGTATGTAAGGAATTGCTTATGAATTCTCTCTCTCTTCCAATTTTAAAAGTTACTAACAAAAGTCAAAGTGTTGATAGTGTTTTGTGTTTACATGTAAGTTTAAATTTACGTTACTGTCGGAAATTTTTGAAACGCGATTAGTGAAGAGCCGAGAAATTAGAAACAATTGTTCTTAACCTAAGTGCAAATATAAAATTAGGTTACCGATAATTTTCTATTATAATAAAGTTTTGTTTCGATTCAAATTTTACGAATTCAAAGTTCGGTGGATGTTTTTGTTTTGTTTATGTTTGTCGGTAATAAAATTATTCAGTTTTCTGAATCGATGTTTATTTTTCTGGAGCGACATATAAGTAATAAGCGATTTTCCATATCCGGACCTAAAACAAAAAGTGAACTTGAACTAAGGTTTTGCCAACCTAAAATATAATTTTTAAACCGTAAATTTGATCAACATTTAAAACAACACTTAAATAAATTATAATTAAAAACACAGTGCTTAGTTGAAGTTATTTAAGCAATTATAAGCAACATCACGATTACCAAAAAAGAAAAGTCGTTATTCACCTAGGTGTACGGTGGTTGAAGATTAGAAGTATATGCAGCAATGATTTGAACAGCGAACCAGTAACATCGACTACATATGGTTGCTTATGAAGAAACTTATATCACAAGGTCGTGGTGTTGGGATTGAGGATTCAATTAATTTAGACGTCCACGCAATTATGGAATTACAAAACCAAGATGATCCCGATCTTTTGGAAATATGCCGGTACACATGTGAGTTTATTTATCATAACCCTTAAATTGTTTCCATTATTTGAGTAATTTCCTGCATTTGTGTGTTTCATTTATATGTATATGTGTTTGTGCAATAACGGTGTAAACATCTGTAAAGTAATTGAACTTTTATTATTTCATCCACATTTAAATTTCAATTATAAAATAGTTATACTCATTTTGTTTAGGAATTTGACAATTTTGATAGGCTGTTATTTATTTCAGTTAAGACGCTACGCATGCGTTTTTGTGCAAGTTTAATTAAGGGCTATTTCACATACGATCTATTTATTATAATTTTAAATTCACATAAAAAAATTTAATTAACATCAAAGAGTAAATTATATTTATTTCTTTTGCCAACAATAAATGAACTCTATCTACGATTATGAGATGTATGAGCTAGTTCGGTGCATAACAATTATAAAAGAGCCCTATCCCCATTTGAAATATATTCTGTTAAGTCAAATAGCCATCCCAATATATATATATATATATATATATATATATATATATATACAAATTTCCTTTTAGGGATTAAGCATGAAATATCTTTCAGCGTCCCAGAGGGGTGATTAACACGTAGAATGCCATGTGAATCAAATATATTCACACAGGCTTAGGCTCTGGAGGCCACGTGAATGATATACAATTCCAAAACGTTATTTGTTTGTTGGCCCCGTAGATAGTATACTATTCACGAGAGCGCGGTCAGAATATGAGATCTCAAAAAGCATGGCTCGAGGAGCAAACATTTGTAAATAGCCCATAATTTTTTTGCTGTTTATGAATATGGCTATACTTATTAAGTTCATGTGAAAGTAACGTGTAATACAAATTAATTAAGCAACTATTTATCATTTAAATCATTATTTATTAGTTTTAAGTGTAAAATAAATCGTTATTTATAAAAACAGTACAGTAAATCGTTCAAAAAATTACATTATGAAAAAGGTAGTGACTGTATACAAACTGAATGAAAAAACTTACAATCTAATAGATTTATGCCTAAGAAAAAAAACATTCAATACAATAAAACACGTCGCATTTTTGGCACTTGTATGGCCTCTGTTTAGCCTTTAGAGTAGCTCTTTTCTGTCAAATTCAGCTTTCAGCTTTTCATAACTCAGAGCACATGGTCGCCGTGTTCCCAAATTTTTTAAACTGCATTCTCTGGCTGTATCACCGTGTCTTTCTTGTTCACCTAAAAGACTCATTGTTACATCTCCTTTGAATGTTGTGATTTTTATGTTTTTTCCTGTAATTCATAAAGAACACGTGCACACCCTATATAGAACTAATGGTAATGCTCCAGAATTCCATTTCTCTCTCTTTAGTCTACTTGTAACCGGTGGAGGGAGCATGGTTTCAGAGTGAGAGATTGCAATATTGCCAAATTTATGAATGAATTAATTATAATTAATGTGGTCCTGAGGCTATCATTTACTTTAGCGGCCGCGTGAATTGAATATGATTCACGGGGAACCCCTAAGACTATTCTGTTTTTATTTCGTCATAGAAAGTGTACTTTCACTTCGAAAAATCCGAAAATATATCTGTGGCCTTCTAAATATTTCTGTTACTCTGCTGCGGCAGTTAACGTGTGAATAATTTAAGGTAATTTAAAGGTGACGTTATCACCAGTAAATCTCGCGGCTTGTTCTCGTCTGTGTAAATATTCATACCTGCGCTCAATTATGCAGTTTCACTGTTAATTTTTTTGTTAGTGCTTTTACTGTGATATATATATATATATATATATATATATATATATGTATATATTAAAACTTTGCATATAATAGTGTTGTTGAGAAATCAGAAATTAATGTACGCTTGTTAAGGGAATTGTCGTTTAATTACTCCCCGTTTCAAGCTTTAGAGGGCCTCCCTTTCAAGAACTAATAATTTGTCCTTTTCTTCCTTTAAATCTTGTGGCGCCTATTTCTTGTCTGTTTTCCCTATCTGTCTGTTTATAATCTCGTTTTGTTTAATCACTAATCTAACCACCTTCTTTGCGTGTATCCACACTCCAAAACACCCACGCTATCCGAGTGCTCTGCGGTCTCAGGACCGTTCGGCTGAGTTTACTAGTCGAGCTAACTAATTTCCCATTTTATGCAACGTGGTTGGTTAGAGACGTAGCAAAATAATTACCTTAAACCCAAAAAAAAGAGGCGAAAAAAGCAATACTGAATAAGGCTCGGTTGCTCTTTTATGCAATAGTTCCTTTTTGAATTGTGATTTCACAAGTAAGTCTTGTCTAATTGATTACCAAGAAGAAAGTGGAAGAGAAATAGCAATAGCCAATGGATAGAAGTTAAAATGCACAGGTTCGGGAAGAATTGAACTTATGTTGGCTAATAAAAGCATTAGGAACTTACAAAATGTCGTTCACGTCCCTGATTTACAAATGAATACCCTTTCTGCCAGCAAAATTGTCAAAACTAGAAAAACCGTAATGTTCGATCCAAAACATGGTTGCAGAATCACAGAAAGAATAGTTTATCTCCGACCTACAGAAATAGTTGCTACTGCCTCGGAAATAAATGGCATGTACTGTTTAGACTACATATCGTTAATTCTGCAAAAGTTATAAATAGGTCATATTTATGGCACTGTCGTCTTGGTCATCTTAATTTTGAGTATATGAAGTTATTGAAACAGAATCGTAGTATTAGTATCGATTTTACAGAAAAAAAGCTTGTAAAATGTAAAGATTGTGTAAAAGGAAAGTTGTGCCGAGCTCCCTTCGAAAGCAGTTCATATAAAGCAAAAAATGTTCTGTAACTTATACACACAAATTTATGTGGTCCAATAGAGGGAGCTCGATACTTCATGACTTTCACTGATGTCGTTACTCACATGTATATTTCCTAAAGTCAAAAACCGAATGTGTCAGTAAATTATTAGAGTACCAATGTTTTTTCGAACATTTATTTGATCGTAAAATTAAATCAATTAGATCAAATAATGGCACCGAACATATCAATGAAGAATTTATTAAGATTCTGAAAGCCAGTGGAATTAAACAATAAACAACAGTGCCGTATAGTCCATAACAAAACGGTGTTGCGACTAATACTGCAATTTACCTTAAAAATCGAGTTCCAAGTAAGTCTGTTCCGAATAAAACACCTTTTGAAGTTTGGCACAAAAATAAACCAAATTTGTGCAACCTAAAGGTATTTGGCTGCAAAGCACTTGACATATCCTAAGTCAAAAAAAAATTGACGCAAAAGCAAAACCTTATATTTTTGTGGGCTATAGTGAAAATTCCAAAGGATTCCGATTTATTTATGAAGAAACGAAGAAAATGTTAATTTCTAGAGATACCGTATTTTTTAGAAACACTTTGTAATCCAAGGAGAAGAAACCAATAGCTTGTTTGAAGGTATTCGTCCACAGCAGAATATAGTAGATACTACTGTTGAAGAGAGGGATATATCATATGCAAGAAATGGTCAAACAGTTTCAAGCCGTGTTAACGACTCTGATGAAGACGCTTCAAGCCGTGAAGACGTCTCCGATGAAGATGCTTCAAGTCGTAAAACCATTTCTTGTGAATAAGTTTTCTTGGAATCCGAAAATACCGAACAGTTTTCTAGTGTGGAAAGTCATGATATGAATATATCTGATCTTGAATCCAACGACGACCTCTCAGATATCCCAAGAGATTAGGACAATAAAACAGAAACATTTTTAATTCCGATTTTATTCGTAATCTGGACAGTGAAGTTTCCTGAGAACCATCCACTCTAAAAGAAACACTGTCTTGTCCTGAAAAGGAGAAGTGCAAGCAAGCCGTGGACGAAGCACTATTGTCTCACGCGCATAATGGAACATGGACCATCTGCAACTTCGTATCTAATAAGAAACCGATAAAAAGTAAGTGGGTGTTTAACATACAATACAATTCAAGTAGAGAAGTTGAACAATTTAAATCCAGACTTGCTGCAAAGGGTTTCTCGCAAACACAAGGTATAGATTATGAAGAAACTATTTCTCCAGTCATCCGATATACCTCCATCCGGTTTCTTCTAGAGTTAGACAATGGAAAGAATTTGATCATTACCCTGTATATTGATAATCTTTTAATCTTCTCAGAAGACCAATATCAAAGGTGTGACCTCAAAGAATCTCTTATGAAGCATTTTCAAATGAAAGACTTGGTAGAGACAAATTTTTGTTTGGGCATGAAGATTGAGAGAGACCGAGAAAAAGGTATTTTTACTGCAGATCAAGAAAATTACATGAGTCAGGTGCTTTCACGGTTCTATATGTCCGACTGCCACGTAGTAAAGGCTCCTATGGATCCGAATTAAGTTTTATACAAAGATTTGGAACCAAAAGATGAAATGTATAAAATTCCGTATATGGAAGCAATGAGTAGTTTAATGTATGCTGTTTAAAATTCTGGTGAACCTCACTGAATAGCCGTAAAGAGGATTATGCGGTATCTGAAAGAAAATTTAAAGTTTAAGCTGGTTTTTCGCCAATCAGGTGACAACCTACACGGGTTCTGTGATTCCGATTGGGCCGGTGATTCTGACGATCGAAAATCTACAGTAGGATATATTCAAAAAAACAGTCAACCGCAGATCTTTCAACCACAGAGGCTGAATATATGGCCCTCAGTTATGCACCACGTGAAGAAATTTTTCTTATGGGTCTACTTAAAGAACTATTTCCAGCATCGCAAAATAAAATCACACTGTATAGTGATAATAAAGGAGCAATTGACTTGAGTACTAATTGTAGTTACCATCCTCGGACGAAACATATAGGCGTTAAATACTATTTTGTTCGAGAAAAGCAAGATAAAGGTGAACGCATTCGAATGTAAAGTGACTAATAAATTACAATGATTCTTCTACAGAACTTTCTTCCTCTTTATCTGATTAACTTGTATTTACTTGAAATGACAACCTTTCTACAGTTTCATCATAAGTGTAAATAATATAATAGCATTTAAAACATTCACATAAATAAAGTGTAATGTTATTCACAATAGAAACAAAACACATATGCATAATTAAAATTTAAAATAATGTCTTATGGAAAAATAAGCACATATCGTTTATTATTATTGATTTATAACTTGTAACTACAAAACTAAAAATTCGAAATATTGAAAATCAACATGATTTGATATTTTAAAACTTGTCATGCTCATTTAATTTAAGTGCAGCTACGTATTTCAAAATCGTACACTACTCTAAATATTGAAAAATCGATGTAAATCAATATTTAAAAAAGCATGCTTATTGTTTTAAGGTTATGAACTCTATAATCGTTTTATTATTTAAAACTTTATACTAAAAGATACATGTGCACAATACATACCGGTTCTCTCACAAATCAGTAAAAAGAGCCTTGAAAAAGACTTTTTATAAAGACTAATCGACAATAAATACTCAATAAACACGAAAATAACCTGCCAATGCAAAATGCGTATGACAAATGTCAATTGTTTGCGTTTGGGAATGTACGGTCGGAGACTTCTTAATGGTAATTGGACGAACGTTTTACCGCTATAAATTTTTAAATTTAGTTCACCTATTTTCCGGGGTTTTTGTTTGCTTGGTAGAGCTGTAGTTACTTTGCTGATTTAATGTCGCCTAAATCTTAGTTCGTGTAATTTTAAGAATGAGTCATACCCAACTTTATTTGAATCAAACTATAATAAAATTGATAATTAATTAATAAAAGTTTTTTATCTTCGTTGATGCAGTCGGAGAGTGTTTAAAAAATCCAGAGATTTCAATTCAGCAAACAGTAATAAGGTAGGGTAATTATCTATACATTTTCATATTCAATAAATGTACACCATAAGTTTAATAGTTTTTAATCCTAACAAAAATTAGGGATAATTTATTTAAAAATGAAGTACACGGAGATAACAATATTTGTGAAAAACGCAACAGAGGAAAATGTAAGGATTAGGTAAATTTGAGAGGAACTTCAAGCCTTAACAATAAAATGGATTAAATAGGGATATACTTGAATAAAGAGAATGCGCACAATTTAGCTGAAGCGATTCAGAACAAAGTCGTCCAAACTTTAATCATAAATTCAAGCTGCTATTGAATCAGAGCTGAGTAGCGATCACTTCTTCGTTAAGCCAGCAAGTTAAAACGGATTATAGGTATAAACAACTTAAATAATAAAGCTCACATCATTTTCTCTCAAATATTTTTAAATAATTTGCCAGTTTGGATACAACAAAAGGAACATTTAAACGGTTTTTAGTAAATATATGATATAAAATCAATTTTAACAAATAAAACTTAGTCAAAAGGTAAGCCGTGCTTTATCTCAAGATATTTCTCTTTAAACAACGAATGAATGGTAAAGTGATAGCATTTCAAAACTGCTTGTGAAGTCTTAGTTCTGTACTAATTAAGAGTACCAATTAGCACTAATTAAACACCAGACTGACCTATTATCTGCAGACATAGTTTCTAAGGCATCCTATTCGGCAAGGATCTTAATTACGTTGATTATAATTAGTGGATTTGCTCATTTTGTAGCTTGAATGCCAACAGCTTTTTGTCTACCGCTACTTAATCCTATACTTCGATAAGAAGCATACGAGTGAAAGGAACATCATAGCGAAATTTAATAAAAACAATTTTACCCTTAAAGGGCTTTAATTTTAATTCTTCTATTGTTTTGCAAAATAATATCTTGTATGTCGAGTATTAACGTAGAAGATAAATTAATTAAAAAAATGATGATCAATTTTTTTTAGAATTGTATAATTGACAATAATTGAAATCACAACCGTCTTGTAAGTAATAAAATAACTTCTGTTATACGAATCGGGTTATCCTGACGTCCTTTATACAATCAGCACTGATAATTTCGCGATTCAGAGCTCATCAGCGACACATTTCATCCTTATTACGTACAACTTGTTCCGGTACCAACACTGGCATTACTGAATCGTGGCTTGCCACTATTTTGAGAATCATTCACACTAACTTAACTTAAACTTTCGACATCGACATCAATGTATTTTTTAAATTACATATGATTTACATGGATATCTCAATCAGCAGATACTCAAGTGGAGCATTCATATATGTAACGGTTGGTATTGTCAAGTATCCTTGCATACAGCAAAGCAACTCAAATGCCATCTAAAAGCTTTGATCTAGGAACGTTAAGCAGTATAATATGCTAAGTAGCTCTAGAGGAAAGCACCGTTATATGCGAATGTAGTGCTCGTGTTAATTAACTAAGAGATGAGAAGTTTATGTGCAGTGCTTGAGAAAATGCCTATAAATTTTGAAATAGATTAATTACATGATGTCAAGTTTGCTATCTGATCCAAACGTAGCTACTTATATTATATTGGTTTTAGGACTTGAATGCCACAATTGAGAGAAGAGAATTATAGAGAACGTAAACATAACATTAATTTAATATTAAAATTACACAAGATAGCCACAACTGTAATTATATCTAGAATGTTTTCCCAATTATTTCGAAATATTTAAATGTCAACAGTTACACAATTTATTTGTATTGGTTATGTGTGATGACGCAGAACTTTTGCTAAATTTTAATTGACCGCCATTAAAAAAATCGTTCAAAGTCTGTGTGTCATGGACTTGGACGTAGCAGAGTTTACAGAACGGCATGTACCTACAAATCAAAAAATACAAAACCATTGGTTATAAATAGACAAACATAATAATGCACTACACATTTTAAAAGCATTCTTATTTTAAATATTTATGTTGCAAAATGAGTAAGTTTTACTGTCGTTTCTTCAGAAAATCCTTATTTACAATGAACTATTACAACAAAAGGGCCGGTTTCACAAAAGTAAGTTAAGCCAGGATTACACTATTCCCCGTATTAAGAGATATGATTGGCCAATTATTGACAGATGTTTGTATTGCCTTAACCTAGGAGCCAACCTTTTGTGTACCTCAGAGAGAGTGGGCAGGGTGGACACACATATAGGCAATCTGGAGATAATAACACTTTCTTTGGGAAAGCATACAAATAAATAATAATTTCACATAATGTTTCCCAAAGAAAGTGTCATTAACATGTCAAATGATGAATGTTCCCATTCTTAAAAAGTAGTTAAATTTACTTTTTCCCAAAATAATAGAAAGCAATCATAACTAACAAATAACAGATTACTGTTACTAGTAGTATAACTAGGCCGATCCTAATCCACTTTCTTGTACAGATTCGCTGCGGTCAAGTACAAGTTTTTTCAAGGTCAAGGTCATTAAAGCTCACGTACATATTGCCTGCGTCGAAGTGCAAAGTCACGTACACGTCCCCTGCGTCGAACAATTTTAAAGGTCACGTACACGTTTCAAGCGTCAGTCAATTAGAATTTTCAAGGACTTGAAGATGTGGGGATTCTATTTTTCAGGGTCATTAATTTCAAGGTCACCAAGAAATTCTTGGAATTTGTCAAGGCCATGTGTCAGCTGCAGGGGCTCTTTAAGGATAAATTTAGCAGCATTTCCAATCAATGACTCAAGGTCACGTGACGTTCAGGGGCAGCAAGCAATTCTTAGAAGTTCTGGCTGAGTCAAGGTCATGTGTTAATTCTTAGAAGTTATTCCTAGAAATCAATTTTCAAGGTCACCTGCAGGGGTATCAGGTTACACTTTAAACAGATTGTGATTTTGATAAAAGTAGGTTCATGGCTAAATTGAGTCAAGATCAATATTTACTGGTATCAAAAACAATGTTCAAGGTCACCTGCAGGGGAAAATTCTTAGAAATCTAAACGGTTCGTAGAATAGGTGTTTGTTGAAGAAAGAGAGGTTGTTGTCTATGCTAAAAGGTAGGTCAAGGTTAAATGGTTCTTGTATTGGCTAAATGCTCTTTAAGGTCAAATTCTTAGGAATAGCAGCATTCCTAATCAACGACCTTTTGTAACAGACTTAGCGCACAGGGGCAATTCTTAGAAATCTGAACAGTTCGTGGAAACATGATGCAGAGGCAATTCTTAGACATCTAAATAGTTCGTGGAAACATGAAGAATGAATGCTATTGGCTAAGTGCTCTTCTAGGTCAAATTCTTGGAAATAGCAAATTAAGTATTCCTTTCTTATCCGATCTCACCCGATTTTATCCGATGTTATCCGATCTTACCCGATATTATCCGATCTTATCCGATCATATCCGATCTTACCCGATCATATTCCATCTTATCCGGCCTTACCCAATCTTATCCGATCTTATCCAATCTTATCAGAACTTATCCGACCTTACCCGATCTTATCCATATTTTGACCTAGAATGCGGCTTATGCGTCTATATAAGTGGATAAAGAACAGTTTCATGTCAGTCGATACATTTTAGTTAGATATTTGTTAAAAGTTCATTATTACATAATCACCAGTGTGTGCTTCATATTTTTACGTTGTCGGATACAGTTGAATGTGAGTCCATACATTGCAATCGTGACTAACCTAAAGTGTTCTGAAGTGCAATTCGATTGTTGTTAAAAGTTCATTATTACGTAATCACCAGTGTGTGTGCTTCATATGTTTACATTGTTGGATACAGTTGAAAGAAACTATGAGTAAGGTTATGCCGAGTAGTAGTAATATCGTTAATTTAACAAGAAATATTATTCCATTGCTGAAAACAAAAAAAGGATTTGAAAAGCACATCTGTATAGTTAACACTAATATTAAGCATTGCAGGATATAATTCAAAATAAAATATATTTAGAGGCACATAATAGTTTGTTTAAGCTCGAAAGCAATTTCATGCAATCTCACAATCATATTATTGAGTTGAAGGCGTTTGCCATAAAAAATTATGTTATTGATATTTCAACCAATTTACTTGTGTGATACAATAAAAACGTGTATTATAAGTTGCAAAAAAAATTAGACGAGTTTTCCGAAAGGGATTCCGGTTGGGTACTATATGAAGTTTTACATTTAAAGGTGAATATTGATAGCTGTGTTCCATTTAGAGCTTAAATTTCCTCACTTCATAGCACTAAATCGTGCGGTAGTGAATGTTAAAATAATGGCCGTTGTTTCAGCATTATATCCCGCGTAACGTTATACGGAAAGGGTTCAAAGTTATCCTCATTTTAGTGATGTTTTGAATTATGATTTCAATTCACTTCCCCATTCAGCTGGATGATGTAAAAAAATTTTAAAAACTAAACAACCTCTCCATTAATTTGTATTTCATTCAGGGAAAAAGTATATTACCATTTGTATTAAACGATTAAGCAAATGAATTTACAGTTCAAAGATTTTGCATTCCAAGAAAAAGGTGCCATTTCTAATTTAAGCCGAATTAGAAAGTATTTTGGAAAAGAGTACAAATTTAACGGGCATCGAAAGTAATACTCTATTGCACTCCAAACGTATACCTTTCAACATTGCTTACTATTTTAAGTGTTCATGCAATGATGCTTTATCTCGATTTAGGCTTTATAGAGGAAACGATTGCATTCAATGGTTTGTTAAAGAGCTTCAAAGTATTGCACATTGGACCACCGAAATAATCAATAAAATAATTCCCATGAATACTTTAAGTCCCAGTTAGGTCGAGCAATTTGAAAGCGCCACGATTTGTCACATTTGAGGGAAACGATTTACTGATTATGATATAAAAGACCATAGTCATCTTACAGGAGCATTTCGGGGGGCATCACATCAGGATTGTAACCTAAACTACAAAGAATCCCACATTCTACCAGTTGTATCCATAATTTATCAGGTTATGATTCCATTTTATCATTAGAGAATTGGCTAGTGTTCCCGACTTGATTTCACTTCAAAGGTACTAAAATTAAGTTTAGATTTATTGACCCCTTCAGATTTATGAGCAGTAGTATTGAAAAGTTGTCAGACTACTTGAAAAATAGTAAAAAAACCCGCGCTAATTGTAACAATGATAAAGAATTTTCTCTACTAGTTCGCAAAGGTATCTTTCCTTATGAGTATATTGATATTTGGGATAAATCAAGTGATACCGGACTCCCTCCCAAGGAGGCGTGTTTCAATCATCTTAATAATGAGGGAATCAATGATGCGAGTTTTGCATATGCCGTTAACGGAGCAAATTTAATATTAAATCGTTAGGGGAATTCTCAGAGTTGTATCTAAAAACAGACGTTCTACTTTTAGCGGACATTTTTGGAAATTTTCGGCAAACTTGTTTAAGACCTTACACACTTGATCCCCTGCACTATTATGCAGTCCCCAGTTTAGAATTCCATACTACGCTTATAATTACGCAAGTAAATTTAAAACTACTTACAGACATTGATATGCTAATGTTTATTGAAAGAGGAATTAGAGGCGGTGTTCAAATCCGTACGCGAAAGCTAACAATAAGTACATGGGAGAAACATTTGATCCCACATCCGAAAGTGTGTATTTAATGTTCTATGATGTAAATAATTTATATGGAGCCGCCATGTCAGAATTTTTACCATTTGGTAATTTTTCTTTTGTTGATGAAGCTAATTTTGAAATCTTTGATTTAATAATCCACCCTGATGATTCGGAAATTGGTTATATTGTCGAGTGTCATTTAGAGTATCCCATAAATTTACATGAGAAGCACAGTGATCTACCGCTGGCACTCGAACATATGATTCCACCCGCACCTGATTCCAAAATGAAAAAATTGCTGCTTACACTGTATCCAAAACGTAATTACGTAATTCATTACAGAAATTTGAAAGTATATTTAAAATATGGATTGAAGTTGGTAAAAGTACACCGTATGTTACGTTTTAAAGAGTCCCCGTGGTTAAAAAAATATTTCGATTTAAATAACTCCATGCGTCAGCAATCTCAATATGAATTTGACAAAAATTTCTATTAATTAATGATTAATAATGTTTTTGAGAAGCTGATGGAAAATATACGTAAGCATAAGGACATACGTTTAGTAACGAAATGGGATGGTCGCTATGGTGCTCGTGCTCACATAGCAAAACCAAATTTTCATAGTTGTACAATATTTGATAACTTCATTCAAGTGAGTAAGCTAGAAGTATATTTCAATAAACCTATATATGCAGGATTCAGTGTTTTAGACGTTTCAAAAACTTTTTCGTACAATTTTCATTACGGCTACACGCTACCAAAGTGTTATAATAATGCTAAGCTCTTGTACAGGCTGTCCCAAATTCGAGGGCACGCATGGGGATCTCGCTTATTATAAGAGATAGGATATAGGTTTAAATTCGGTACTTTTGCTAAATTCGATGCCGAGTAATAATCTGAAAAGAAATTTGAGCTAACTCGAATGGATTTGGTTTTATGCTCAAAAACTAAAAATTTCGATTTTTGTTTTTCGCGTTTGGCTACCTTATTATTAGGAATTTTCAAAATTCGATTAAACATTATTAAGGCAACTTTTTACGCACAGTACTAATACGGTATTAAAAATATTATGCGACGTTTTGTTTATTCTGAACCATCATCAGGTTTATTTTTTCTTATCGGTTAAGACATATTTTATGGCGTTGGATGGAGAATATTATGCTGATTTTAGCAATATATAACACTTCATGCTTTGATCGACTGCGAACTAAAATACTCTTAAATTAAAAACTAAATATTACATTATCACCATACCCATGAATCAAACAAAACTCAGGAGTTGGCTTTTGTCATGTCATTTTCTAATTGTAAAAAGGGTAATAACTGCAAGATCCTTCGTGTTAGTGCTTTAAAATTTGCAAGTTTCTTTAGAATGTTTTCAAATTCAGAAAAACGAGACATGATAAGGATATTTTATAGCTGCAATTGAAATAGTGTCAGAGCAGAACAAAGATATTTAGAGGAATATCCGGAGAGGCAGCAACCAAACCAGAGATATATTTTAAAATTAGACCAAACTTCGCGAGAATTTGGATGTTTTCAGAAACCTCGAAATACATATGGTAGCAGACTAGACAGAGATGCCGAAGAAGAAATATTACATCAGGTACTATCTGTTAGTATTATACTAATTATAAGAATTTCCACTCACTTCACTGCTAATTTCAGCAGACATTTTTTTGGAGAGTTATGACTTTATGTTATCCATCTTAGGTTCAAGAAAATCCTTCAACATCTAGCAGAGAAATAGAGCAAACTATTGAAGTGCCAAAAACGACAGTTTGGCGAGTGTGTTACACGTCCAAACCGCACTAGGCGTCGTGTATGCTTACTAATGTAAGCGGGTTTCCAAGCCAGCTAACAGGGAGATGGGCGTGGTCGAAATAATAAGTAAAATGTATGATTAATACGCTCAAACACCTTACACCTAAATTCAAACAGCTCAGTCCGGGAAAATATGTCTCCAGGCGCCACCACAATCGAAACTTTGCTAAAATAATTGTCTTAAGCTGGGTGTTAATTAACCCTACTTGATTGTGGAAAGTAGGATTGTGCTTACTCAGTAAACTCTCACACGAGGGTTCTAAAACAAACACTCGTCCCAAACAATTCAACTCAACCTCAAATATATTTAGTACTACCCAGGTTATTAGAAACTTTTTGAATACACCTCGTATACCAAAATTTCCACAACAAAATTTATCACTCAAATTTAACTGCATTCACGTAGCCAACAGTTATAAATAAAAACTGAAATACACGGGTCGTCACAAACTTCCTGCTTGTACCCTGTACATCCAGAATACCAAAGTTATAACACGTTAACTGAATATTTTCTACGTATCCCTCGTATACATATAAAGTTAAATTTCTACTTATTAATGAATAAAATATTTCTTCATTCAATGATCGATAATTAATTTTTAAAATTCCTAACCAAAAGAAAATCAATGTCATCGGCTTAATAATTGTTCCTTTATGATACCTCTGAATCGTATGAGACATTCGCAAATATGTAAATTCTCAAAACTCGATCTCTTAGTTATACTTAATAAAATTTTAATTAACAGCTGATCCGTCATTAGTGTATTGCGTTAAAAGAAACTAACATGAAAATTTTTGCAATCAACCTGGCAAATATAACCTTTCAGGTTGTTCATTAATCTTAAAACCAAAATATGCAAAGTTTACATTTAAGTTGTCGAAAACTAGGTCACCAATTAAGTAAACGTCACAAATGTATCTCATAACTGGCTAAATAAACAACAGAATAAAAGTTAACGATAAATATATATTGTCCTACACAAAATAATAAACAAATGTTTACATACACAACCGCGTGGTTGAAAAACGACTGTCAACACAAATTTGCGTTTTTGCAAAAATTCTTACTACTAAAACAACCAATACAACATAACTCGAGACCGATTATCTTTTTCCTTCACCACTAATTAAAAATTACCCAACAATACGCAAATTACAACTAAACAAAAAGATAATCGTGCTTATCTGAGTTTTTAAAATTCTTAAATGTAATACTTACTTAAAAAAAAATTGTCCGTTCATCCTTGCTTTTCTTTCTTCTCTCTTCCCGTAAACCAATTATTTGTAGTCCATTTGTATTCCTTAGATTTCCTGAAAGCACATAACAAGTACTCCACACTTGTTCCTTTCTGCACTCGCGATTAGTCCAACTATGCGAGGTTATTACTCCAATAACGTAATAATCTGTACGCGTTTGGTTGCCTCTTAAAAGTTTCTCGCAACCTTTAGGACAATTTAGTCCTTCCTTACACAAATATCTTTTAATGTCATATAAAATTACCTTAACATTGGCTCAATTTACTACGAATATTTCGTTCACTTAAAGGTGGTCCCATAAATAATTTTAACTAAATAATCATTACAAGCTCGCGCGCCGCACTCAACACTATAACGTAACAACTGTTATCTTTTTTTTATAAATCTGCTTACGCACTTTTTCTTGAAAAAAAATAAACTGATTTTATCTTCAATCTCAATTTTATTAATTGTTTTATTTATGAATGTCTCATACGATTCATCCCCTTTCGGGTTACGCAGTTGTTTAAACAATGACTGCCTTCAATATTATTCACAAATATAACTCCAACTCAAACCATTCTGATTTCACACTTCACCTCGCGCGCGTCTCCCACCGAGCTCTCACCAAAAAGCCAAAAGCAACAAGCTAAAAAGCTCACGTCAATCTCTGACTTTCCTATTTATACCTTAAGCCATCCATCTTTAAACATGTCCGACTTCCTCGCTATATTCACCAATGGTAGTCACTCAAACTTTCTTAGTGCCGACTGATGCTACCCTCTGTACAAACACGCTTATAACTATTATTCATCACCATGTTCGTTTTTACCTGCAAATTTTACAATTACTTCATGGAGAAGCCGTTTCTGGTCATCACATTCATTCAGTGGCCACTCTGGACCATTATACAACTTTCAACGTTTATCTCTCACATGCGCTCGTCCTCCTTTCGCAACATTTGCAAAAATAAGTACAGTCTAAGGTCTCAAATCCCATATACTTACATGTATTCTCAAAACTGATTGCACAACATTACGAGAATTTTCTATAATCAACAATTAAACATACCAAATCTTTCTCTACATATTTTCTAAAACATTCTACACTTATACATTCACATACTCTGGCAAAGATTACTCCTTTATCTTCCAACATTCCATTCTTTATTAAGTAGTCAAACAGTAGCAAACATTATCGTCCCATCGACAAATTTCTCTTCACATTTACATTCATCAGAATCTATTTATTCCAACACCAATGTCTCTATAACATTCAAATACACGTATCTACATACTGAATGATATTTCTCCTAAATTTCCAGTGGCGTATCACCCACCCACATACATTATGCATATACACAAAAAAAAATTTTTTTTTCGTTCAAACTTAATACACCCGTACTCAAAACACATAATACACGTCATTATAACATCTTACATACAGGGTGCGTCAACGCAACCTTACAAGTGTTAAAGCAACACCGTTATAAACCATTTAAGTTACACGTTAGTCAAACTCTTCGGCCTGGAGACGATATGAGACGTTTGGATTTTTGTAACCAACTTAATACCAAAATGCTGGAAAATCGCAACGTTCTCAATCAAATAATTTGGACGGATGAGTGCAATTTTTCCACTAATGGAATGTTTAATCGTAATAACGAGCACTACTGGTCCGTTGAAAATCCACGAATTAACAGGCAAATGCGAGGACAAGGCCACCGGTCCTTTAATGTGTGGGTTGGAATCTGGAAGGATAGGCTCCAATTATTTACGAAGGTATACTAACGTCTCAACGCTAACTCGCATTTCTAACACACGAAATATCAGACCTTTTGGATGATGTTCCGCTAAACGAAAGATGGACTCTCTGGTGGCAAATGGACGGAACTCCTCCTCATAATGCTGCGATAATAAGTGAATATCTTAACGGCGAATTTCCTGATAAATGGATGGGAAATAGGGGACCACTTAGGTGGTCAGCAAGAAGTCCAGATTTAACCCCTTTAGATTACTTCCTCTGGGGCTATTTAAAAAATATGATTTATAAGACGCCGCTGCAAAATATAGAAGAACTCCAGAATAGGGTTGTTAATGAATTTCGTCCAATTCCCAGGCGAACCGTTCAAAGAAGCGTAAACAATTGTAGAAGAAGAATTCGTTACTGTATTCAAGAAGGAGGAAACTTGTTCGAACATTTATTATAATAATTTTTGTTTATTTGTCTGTGTAATTATTTTGTTGTTACCTATCGATAAGTTTGCGTTGTCGCTATTATCACAGAGTTACATAGACATATTTGTTTGAGTTGTTTGTTAATGTTTTTTTTAAATCGTTTAAATGTTTTTATATTTTTTTGGATGTTCTAACGAGTTTAATAAATTAAATAAGTAGAACTACCGTAATTATTCCTTGCTGGATCCAAGAAGGCGGAATCTTGTTCTTCGTATTTTTCTCATTATTTTAGTTCGCGGTCGATCAAACCATAAAGTGTTATATATTGCTAAAATCAGCATAACATTCTCCATCCAACGACATAATAATATATCTTAACCCCCATAAGAAAAAATAAAATACCTGATGATGGTTCAGAATAAACGAAACGTCACATAATATTTTTAATACCGTATTAGTATTGTGCGTAAAAAGGTGCCTTAATAATGTTTAATCGAATATTTTTAAAAAATAAAATACAATTACCTTTTTTTATCTGTCTTTATTCCTATGGCTATATAAGTTAAATGTTATAAAACTATATAGTCTTTATTGATCCATGATCTTTCATTCAATCCCCACCACTTTACGAATAACATTATTCTTGGAGCGAAGCACGTTTTCCACCAGGTATACATCGGGATACTTTGTTTTCTGTAATTCATTGTCACAAAAACCTCCCGGAACAAGTTTTCCTTTCATAACTTCCAACACATACGTAGCGGGGTTAATAATGTGAACCTTCACAATCTTAAATAGTTCACTAGACCAATTGGTGTGTACCCTTTAGCGAAAATACTTTTAAATTTACTGATTAGTAATGTCACCCACGCAATATCGAATGTTTTTATGTGACTGTAAGCCTCCAGCTTTGTATGATTACCGACGTCTCTGGGCCTCATTCCTGTCACTGTATGCTTACGATTGTTATAATCCATCGTTACGGTATCAATTGTATCATTCCATTTGTATTTACCTTGTAGACTGAACGACCTATATGGAGCACCTTTATTGGGTCTGATAACACGTTCCGCAATTGAAGCCTTCATTGTGCTGTAGGTGGGGTAATGATTGACTGCATAACGCTGCATTTTTTTAGTAAAATACTCGTTGTAGAATTCTTTACCTGCATCTGTCTGCAAATTGGTGGGTTTCCGGCTTTTTTCAAGGTTGCTTGCATGGCCTTGGTAACTTCGTGACCTGTTTTCAATTTTAATCCTTTAGTCCATAGGTATTTCGAAAAACAGTCTAATAATATATATATATATATATATATATATATATCCACTAATATATACCCTTATTTTGTTTGGAATATGTGTTAAATTCAGCAAATCTCCTTGCCAAAGGTCACCAAAACCCGTTTAAAATTTTTTCTTGCGGGTTTGTGCAATTCGTTGACTAGTTGTAATATGGACATAGCACTAATTTATCCACAATTTTTTAAGTTGATTATTGTCTGCTCCAACACCAGATAAGCGTTATAATTTCTTTTTTTAAAAGTTTTGTGAACCGCTTCTAGACAAAAATCAAGATATTCTTTACTTATAGCATTACCATCTTCTTCGGGGTCCGCCAACTGTGTCAAACGGTTTCCATCCAAATTCAGCCTCGTCGATAAATAATATTGCTTAGTGATCACATCGTGATGATCTATGGGATTGGCAACATTGCTGAGTCTCTTATTCTCGATATCGAATTGATTATCGCCACTCAGTTTAAAATGAGGGGTTAATTCCTTGAATGATACTGGGTATGTGAACATCCAAATTTATCCAGGGGAATTTTAGTTGTGATATGTCGTCATCAATGCTTTGTCATTTCTACTGTTTAGAAAACGATTGGTTGATTTCTCAATGTATCCATCTTCATATAGTACTTCTGCAATTGATATGTCATTTACAACACATGTGTTTCCCGGCAATTTTTTTGTCCACAATACTTCCAAATCACGAATTAGTTCGTGTACATCATTCCAATCTTTATATTCAATCGGTCTGTTTGTTAATTCCTTAAAAAACATAGCTCCACCTGCTTTAGTTGTGGGCGATGATGATGATAGCAAGGGTTTGATTATTTGTTTATACTTTTTGCTGCGGCTTCCTCGAATCTGTCCACTTACATCATAATCTCGCCTTGCAACATTCGTAGCTTCTAAAATACTTTTATAATTCTTGGTATCGTTTGAATGTACTAGATTTAAATCGGGTTCATTCATAATAAGCGGATCATATAAACCTGGAGTCCCTTTATACATGACACCTTTAATAATCATATCGTTTCCTTTAATTGTAACGGGAGTATTACCAATTGTCCATTTGTATGTTTTGGTGTCATAGTGGACTCCGTAAGTGTGATAAATAGCACCTTCAAGATCCGTTATAATACGTTCAACGTATATACGAGGTAATTCGTGGTACTGCTAAAACTGCTAAACGGAGCAGTTAAGGTGTTGTATATTCATCAAACCTTTTCCTATAGCGACCATTATTAACTTCAGCATCCTTGTTTATGATGATGAAACCGAACGGATCTACCTAACACTTTGAACACATGTCCCGAAACAACTTCATGCTTATGGTAGGACTTATATGATCCTCATACACGTTTTTTAGGTTAAAATTCATTTTGCTCAAACAATATAATTAGATTTGCATTATCACGAATTAATTGTTTTGGAATTTTACTGTAAGTTTGACCTAAATAGAAATAGTTAATATCGTTATGCCTACCCATAGAAAAATATGCCCTTATCTTATTTTGCTTTTTACAAGCGATATCATCGAAGATAAAAATAGAGTGTGATTTTGCAAAATTTCGGCACACGTCCACTCTTTGACCGCCCAACTGATAACGAATTTCTTCGAAAAGAAAGTTGGGGAAATTATTGGTTAAGTTGCATGCTTTTCTTTCATCTTCTTTTTTCAGTTTCTATGTACAAAAACTATCGTAGGTAGCCGTAATTAGATCTTGACTTTGAATTAAGATGCGTATTTTTTCGGAAGCTCCATATTTCCATATGGAAGATAAGTGTAAATATCTGATTTAGTTATAGTATCATCAAAATGTAAGTCTTGAAAGACGTTTAATGATTCGGCCATTACCGCTGAGAAGTTTTAAACCAATCGTCGTTAAAAAGTATTTCTCTGCAGATGCTTACCTCAATGAAGGTTGATGACTAGTCTAGGTGTACTGTGAATGATTCACTTTCACCAAGGTCCATTAGTTCGCCCTGTCGATTAGTCAAATTGGTTGTTATATTACTAATTATGTCGGTGTTTACTTCTAAATATTGAGTATTGCTAGGAGTTTTATCTAGATGATAACCGGGTGGGAGTGAAACGTCAATCTCATATAATACTCTGCAGGTTTCCGGTTTCGATAAGATCCCTTTATAAATGAACTGAGGTTGTTTGCTCTAATGCTAAACTTTTCTGTAGGTATATTAGATTTTAGATAATCGTTAATCTCATCTAACTCATGTTCACCGTGCAGAATATTAATCACTCGCAAATGAGATGGATTTGTTCTAAAATAAAATCTATCGTTGCCTGTAGAAATGTTTCTAATGCTGTTGCAGCCGTAAAATCCAACCAATTCAATAACGTATTTCTACCCTAAATCTAATTCTATAGGCGGATAGAAGTTGTAGCTAGCTGTATTAGCAACAGCTTCTAAACTGAATGTTATACACATAACTGAGAGAATTTGACGTTGTATCGATGATTTATGTAAAAAGTGTAGGCATAGGCGTCCGCAAACAATACTATTAAATTCTTGATCTGGGTTTTACTTGTAATAAATTTTACACCCCCAAGAATAGTTAATCATTTCGAGTGGTGGTCGAAGATTACCAAAACTATCGTACTACCATACCTTTTGACCTCGTTTTTTATGTAACTGGCCGCTTCCGCTATCTAAGTTAATAATTCCAGATTCATTTTTCCATGCTATCTCTCATAAAAACATCCCTAAATTAGGGTACATTTTTGGTGTATTTCTTTAAATCAATATCTGTTAAACGGTTTCAAGTATAACGCGTCAACACCAGACTTGTATGGTTTTAGATAAAGTGCGCCACCGGAGCCCATAGCGTTAGATTCCATTATGTGATTATGTCGTGATGTCTCTTCTTGTAATTTTTTGGCATTTTTTGCATCATTGATTGCTTGAGTAATTCCCGAAGCGCCGCCAGTTAAAGCACCGATTGCCGATAAGGCTGCGAATAACGGAATAAGAAACGGTAAAAACCCTCTTTGTTTAGGTAAGGGGAATACTCTATGAACATTAATGTTTTTCTTGCCTCCCAAACTTTTTACTACACGTTTTGCCGTTGAAAGCGCGGACTTTATTATGTCTGTGAAATTTCCGTTAGGTTTAATTTTTTTAGCTATGGTTTGGCGTAATTGCAATAAATTTCCACCATTCTCCTTGGAGTGACGTTCACACCCCATTCCTAATTTTCGCTTTGCCCTCATGGTGTTACCGACTGCTAAAGCCGCAGTTCGTTCGCCTAACGTGGCGTCTGATGATTAAAAACGTTCCCAAGTTTTTTTTTCTAAACTTTTATCTTTTATCTGCTTTATGTCTACTTTCTAAACCTCGGTGATCTTTGTAACTGATATCATGAAGCTTGCACAGGGCAGCTAATTGATTAATACCGATGTTACCGCGTGCTAGTCGTTTCTCTAACTTTGTACCAGGACCACAATACTGATAACCAGGTAAATGTAATTTAACCGGAAGTTTATTGATTAGTGTATCGACTAAATCACCACCCCCACACTCTCCCTTCCTGCCTAACATTGTTGCCAAGGTAGACAAAGCAGGGTATTTATACTTAAATCCAGATCACAAAACTACTTTACTTTTGTTAATTAATCGCATGTGGTAATGAGTTTTAGTCTCAAAAATGTGAAACCGAATTCTACAAATATTATTAGTGGTAACTAGGACAATGCAATCCTGTAAAAATAATGCATGTAAATAGATGATTAATACTAAAAAGAGAAACATGAAAAATACATTACAGAAATAACACAAAGAGTTCAATATTTAATTAAGTATTTGTCTAAAGTAGTTTTAAATAAATATTAAATTTTTATTATTTATCGTCAACTAACATGTGAAGATAAGCCCCGAAATACAGCTAGAATTTTCATTTAAAATATATATTTTTTTTAAACTCAAATACAATTACTTTTACATTAATACAAAATAAATTGTACTGTTGCCCAAGTTTATAATTTAGCAACATAAAAATTATAGTACTATAAATAAATGCTGAAAATGCTGAATGAGTGTTTTTTACATTAAATACCATATATAAAATTGAAACTATTGATATGATTCACATCAGCCAAAGCAAACACTGTGAAATGGGATACATACATTCATAATGAGATAGATAATCAGTGTGTGAGCGAAATAGATAGTTGGTGTACAAGTCAGATATTGGAGGGTTTCCTTATGTTTCACATCAACCGAAGCAAACGATGTGAAAAGGGATAAGCGCATTCATGGTGGGATAGATAGTCAGTGTGTGAGCGAATTAGATAGTCGGTGTGCGACATGGCAAGTATTCAAGCGCGCTCCACCTCAAAATATACATAAATTGTGATTTATAAAATTTAACGTTTCAAAATTTATTCATAGGTAATAGACTAACTGTAATTTAATATGAAACAAATTGAAATTTAAAAAACTTTTAAGCGTTTCTTTCCATGATATAAAACAATGTGGCTGTCATTGTACTACAAACACACGCCATCAGCTTGTTACAAAATGCAGAATTATCTTGTCTCACACCTGCATAAAAGAGATTAACTAAAATATAAAGTTCATATAAATTTTATGGATAAGCGGAAATGCTGAATGAGCGTTTTTACACTAAATAAATTGTCGAGTTCACTTGGCAACAGAAAGTTTGGTACAATTCCGACGTTCATAACGTTGCGTAAATTGTTCTCGGTATGCAAGTCTAGACGAATACGTTGCAAATTAGACTTCTTACTTATAGATTATGATACATTGCTTTATACATCATACGGATCCCTTCCTGTTGCGCATAATTTTTTGCTAAGGTTAACAAATTTAGTTACATATAAACTTAAACAACTTATTCTAACATTTAATTGGTTCGGGTATATAAAACAGTGATGCGAGTGTGTGGTTTACCTTTGGTATTTAGTTATATACAATAGTGGCGCGAGTGAGTGGTTTGCCTTTGGGATTAACTTGAGGATTATTATCTATCTGAAAAGTATGTTTTGATTTTATTGAATTTAATTGCACTGGTAGATAAATTATTCTTCTGATTATTAATATTTGATAAAATATTAGATCGGTTGAACCGGTAGGTCATTCCTAGGGCTTACCCAAATGTACAGAGCAGGCGTTTGCATACTGTCTCTGGCGCTCCGTTCATAGTAACATTCGATTCCAAAATGTTCGCTAGGGAACCTATCAGTACTGGGGGCCTAGCTACTACACAGCCCAGGGAATTTCCTCTAGAAAGCCGTAATTTGGAGGTAGACCTACACATGCTCCGAATTATTAACCTCGGACCTCTGTGTAGCGTCTTTGAATCCCTAAGGCCTTAATAGCTATAAATAATTCAATAGTAATTATAGGAGCTTCAATCATTTTTTCCATTTCCATTTTCTATAGTTTTACAAATTTTAATGAATTAAAGCATAAATATTTAATTCTATATAATTGGAAATGTACATATATTTTTTGTGTCAAAAATGCTAAGATCGGGTAAGATCGGATAGGATCGGGTAAGATCGGGTAAGATCGAGTAAGATCGGAAAGGATCGGGTACGATCGGATAAGATCGGGTAGGATCAAATAAGATCGGATGAGATCGGAAAAGATCGAGTATGATCGGATAAAACTGAATAAGATTGGATACGATCGAGTAGTATCGGATAAGATCGGATAAGGTCGGATAAGTTAAGGTAAGATCGGATAAGGTCGGGTCAGATCGGATAAGATCAGGTATGATCGAATAAAACCGGACAAGATCGTGTAAGATTGGATAAGATAGGAATGCTTATTTTGCTGTTTCCAAGAATTTGACCTTAAAGAGCACTTAGCCAATAGCATTCATTCTTCATGCTTCCACGAACTGTTTAGATTCCTAATAATTGCCCCTGCGCGCAGATCCAGTTACAAAAGTCATTGATTAGGAATGCTGCTATTCCCAAGAATTTGACCTTGAAGAGCATTAACTCACACAAGAGCCATTTAACCTTGACCTACCTTTTAGCATAAACAACAATCTCTCATTCTTCAACAAACACCTATTCTACGAACCGTTTAGATTTCTAAGAATTACCCCTGCAGGTGACCTTGAAAATTGATTTTGATACCAGTAAATTTAGCCATAAACTACTTTTAGCATAGACAACAATCTGTTTGAATTGTAATATGATAACCCTGCAGGTGACTGAAAATTGATTTCTAAGAACTTCCAAGAATTGCTTGAACTGCGTGACCTTAATAATTTCCTGCCATATGGCATTGACTCAACTAGAACTAACAAACTCTTGTTGACCTTGAAAGCCACGTGACCTTGCGTCATTGATTATAAATGATGCTAAATTTGTCCTTGAAGAGCCTCTGCAGTTGACCTTGAAAATTTCACGACACAGCCTAGACAAATTCCAAGAATTTCTTGGTGACATTGAAATTAATGACCCTGAAAAGTAGAATTCCCCACACCTTCAATGACCTTGAAAATCATAATTGAATTCGATGTTTGAAACGTGTACGTGACCTTGAATATTGTTCGACGCAAGAAACGTGTGCGTGACCTTGTTCTTTGACGCAGGCAATGTGTACGTGAGCTGCAATGACCTTGACCATGAAAAACCTTGTATCCGCGTATCAGTATGAAAAAATTAATTAGGGTCGGCCTAGCTAAACTACTGTTACTGCAAACTTGGTTCAGTTACCTTGGTTTCGTAACTATGCATTTTGTTTGTTCTCATAATGCCCTATGGCATTATTATCGCTTCTAACGTGTTTAAAAATAGGTGCATTATTGGAAAATAACACACTATATGGACATTAAAATTATTTAATTTCTTTTAATTTAAGTTAGCATGTAGATGTCTGCAACGTGTTATATCAACGAGTTGAGATTTCTATACCTGTTGTTAGGCAACACACTTTACGCTTTCAATTTGGAAAAAATGGGCATACCTACATTCAATTTTTCTTAGAAAACGTGACAGCAGTGTACCTACTTGCGTTCAATTTTCTAGTAAGTTTAAATCGCGATAAGGCCGAATTCTGTTATTTGTTAAAAAGAAACATGTGACTTCTTTCTAGTTTCTGCTATGAATAAAGAACGCCATTTTGAGAAAACTGAAAAATTTGTGTTAGAAATTGATAGTCAAGATTTCTTTCTATAGTAGCGCCGGGGAGAGGTGTCTCATGGCGGACTCGAGAATGGGGATATAATTATTACTGTGAAATGCATCCGTTTCCCTTTATCTTAGTGCGAAGTTAGAAGAAAGACGGGTTATAATATATACGTCTGCTATATATTTTAAATGCAGGACTTAAAAACGTATTTCGATTCTAAGGTCAAAGCGCATTACGCTGTCAGATGTCTTCTTGGCTAATTAACCTCAAATTATTCTTCGTATTTCGTTTCGTTTAATCGCATCGTATTTTGTAATTATAATAATTTATCTTTCTATTCGTAATTTATTAGTTTCCATTGCATTTGTAAACAACAATTTTTTTCAAAACTATTATTATTAACATTCACTATTACGAGGTAAGTTTATAATGCAAAATGTATTTCCAATTGATTGAATGCATTTATTTATTTTGCAGTAAATAATGATGTCATTAAAAGGTAAATCTTCGAAAAGCCAAACTCAAGTAATGTTAATGAATATACTGCATTATTTCGAGATGGAACGCGATAACGGGGACCAAGTTTACCTTTAACTTCTATTATCCAGATACGCTCACAATTTTCACTATTTAAATTTGACAAGAGCGGCTTAAATTTGAAAATAACCTAGAAACATGACGATGTTTTGTTGGTATTCAAAATTGCTAACTGTATTAACCAATAACGAAATACGTTTTTAAAATCTTAAACCATGCTTTACTAAAAGATGAGTCATAAGACACCTCTCGCCGACCCAACCATATAACTTCTATAAAATAGTTACTGAATAGGGGTTACTTGCAGTGAATACTGATTTTACATTCTTTTGTACAATTGAATTTTGTACTACATGTTGTAGTGCTCGTTTCGACGGATACAAGAGTTTCTAACAAATCCCTCGTTTGATCAAGAGGTAAGCTAATCCAGTTTTTTTCTTTCTTTTCCACTGATTCCCTCTGTTTAACTTTTTAAATCAATAGATACATATTTTACAATTTAAATTACATTATAATACACTTTTGAAATTTTATATGCGACTTGTTTCTAAAAATAAGGGTTTCTCTAGGTTTTCTTGCTACTGGTCATTATCGTCCTTTTTCGTTCTTCAAGACATTGCTGTGACCGATTCTATCACTATAACTAGTCAGCGATCTTCCGATTTGAGATGGACGATCCTATTACTGCAAACAAATAGGTTTATATATAGTAAAACACTCAGTTAAGTAATTATACACAATAAACATCCTTGTGAGTTTCTTTTACTTGTTATGCCTTCATGGCGAAGCTCTCGCTCTATCGACAATTTAGTTTAATTCGTTTAATCTGTAGAATTTTAAGAGCAATTCGTTACTATAACTAATTGCAGTTCTAAGTAACACACTGTGCTTCTAAAATTTGTGTGGGTAACTTTCTTACACTTTCAATGGTATTACATCTACCGAGGCTATGTTCCTGTAACGACAAAAGTTGTATACGCTTTAGTGGAAAACGTTACTCACACAGGTATCCTTCCTTGCGAATTAATCACTAGTATTGACTTCAATTCTTTGGATACCTTCATGCAGTGTTTAAAACAGCTGTTATATCTGTGTACCTACCGATTTGTGTCAATCACCTGTTGGTGAATGTTGCCGTTTACTAACTAGACTGTTATACAATATACAGAGTGATTCACGAGGTAGGTTAATATTTGTGCGTATATGAACCAGACTGTTTATAGATAGGGTTGCTCAGCTAAATTTTATAAATGTTTATGCTAAATGTAATCATTAACATGTCTGTTTTATACTTCATTTTCTATAACTTTACGTGTCAACAAACGCTATCATAATAAGAAAGTTCTTCAATTTTCTTTATCTCTATCCGTTTCGGCCCTCAGCTGCCTGGTGAAACATTAATTATTTTAAATTTTTTGGTAATTGTAATAATTATAAATTACGCTTTTGCTATTAGGTTTATAGAAATAGTAGCAACCTAACACTTTCTGATTGCTGTGCGAAAATTCTCTGCTTTATATGTTTTTGCCTGTATTGCCTATTTACATTTAAATATATGTTGTTGTGCTCAAGAAAGTCGCAATGGTAGACATCTGAGCGAAATAAATTTGGTTATAAATTTTGGGTTAACTGTTTTTGCGTTTGATTTAGAACTGATACGCTGGTTTTAAGGAGAGCTCTTCCTAGAACTTCGATTTTACATTTGTAATTAATTTTTAGTTTTTGCTGTATTTATGCTTTTAAGGTCAACGCTAGATGTCGCATAGTGCAACATAACTTTGAATTTTTAGCAATGTGTATTCAATAATTTTTGTCTGTCAGTTTTTATTATGAGGTCCATACTACTCAGCAAGGTAAGTGTGTTTCCACTATAACGTTCGCATATGCATTTATTTTTGCCTAAATTTAATTATCGAATTTCATTAGGAATTATATAACAAGAATTTGTACACAGAGTACGTTCTTATTTATAAAATAAATATATTTATAACCGAAGCACCGATTAGGGTTGTGTTAAAATCAGTAGTTTGTTATTTTATTCCTGCAGACAAGGATGACAATTCCTAGCCAGACCTACTACCTTTCTGGACGGCGTCCAACCTTGTTTTAGCTGTGGTGTATCTCCTACTGTGCCGTAGCCCTTTTCTTGGTCTAAGGGCAATATAAAAATAAATCAAGTGTTGCCCTCTTAACCTTTCTGTATCTCTACGCCAATCACACGCCCACGCATCCAAGTTCGTAACCGACCGACTGAGCTTCCGGCTAAAACCAACATTTATTCTTACTACACACCTTTTCTAATTATGCTACGACCACACTTTGTGTATGTAAGATGTGTATTAACATCTGTCTGTCATGAAGTTTTAACGTCAGTTTGACATAGGTTATTGTTTTTACGTTTACACCGTTGCCTAATTAGGTAATGAATTTATTATAAAAGAGGTATGTGAGGGTTAGTTTTTTCCGTTCTCACCACTAACGAAAAGATTAAGTAAGGAGTACGATCGTTTAAAGATGCAGTAAACGATTCGCATTGAATAACAAAAACCGAAATCAGGTCCGTTAATTAATTAGATATTCACCGTTAAATATTGATGAGAATAGAATTAAGTACTATAAATAATTACACCCTAATGCAGGGATGGATAAACAAAAATGCATCAAGTGCAGTGTAGCTAGCATTAATCAATTCGTTCATTCCTTCGAATGGTTTGTGAGAAGCGGGGAGGGGGGAGGGGTTTATACCTCGATCACGCAGTCTGCGACGTCGCGTAGCACTCCGTAGCAGTCCGAGCTTGGTTCTCACTCGAGTCGTATATTCGCCGCATACGCAAAGCAATCGCAAAATCGGTTGAGGATCCGCTCATAAATCGCGACGCGAGCCAACATTTTTGGTGATATTTCCGAAAAGTAAGATATTATTTACATAATATGTTATTTATACCTCTTTATTAGTACCACCGCTGGTTAAAATGAGGGTTTTTTCATAAAATGCTTTGTTTATAAATGGTTATTGTACATACGTGCTTGGACGATGAATTGATATTGGCTTTGTTGTTTTGTTACAGCTTTGGTAGTGGTTAATACTGTCAGCAAAATGATGGCCAAAAAACGCAAAATAGATTCTGAATGGCGAGTGTTTAAAGAAGAATGGTCATGAGAATATTTTTTTACAGAATTTAAAGATAAACCAGTTTGCCTCATTTGTAATGGAACAGTTGTAGTTTTCAAAGATTTTAATCTATCTCAATAGTTTACAAAAAAATATGCGAATGAAAAATATTCCTCTATGACCAACGAATGCAGAGAGAAAATCTTTTACTGAAAGACAAAAACAGAAATTATGTGAACAGCATAATAGGTTTATGAAGCAATCTGGTACTCAGAAGGCTGATCACTGGCAAGTTACGTTGTAGCTTACAAAATTGCTAAGGGTAATAAAACATTATGGGATGGTGAATTTGCGAAAAATTGCATGGTAGCTGTAAGCAACATTATTTGTCCAGAAAAAACTAGAAAGTTTCAATCTCTAGCTTTATCGCGGAAAACGGTAGTTACTCGAATTTCCGTTATTGCTGAACAATTATCTTCAAAACGGGAATGGAACTGCAATAAGTTAGAACATTTTTCTCTATCCACGGACGAAAGCACAGAGTGACACTACCCAATTACTGATTTTTGTCAGAGGAATTGATCTAGAGTTCAATATAACGGAAAAATTAGCATGCTTACAATCCCTAAAAGGAAAAACAACTGGGAAAATTATTTATGATGCTTGATTTGAAGGTATTACCAAGTTTATCTTACCTGTGAACAACTTATGTAACGTAACCACGGATGGAGTAATTAGGGGTTTATGGGTGTGTTTTGCAAAGAAAACCCCAATCATAACATTTTATTTCTGCACTTTTGTTTGTCGAGGGAACCTGTGACCTTTGTCTGTTTCCTGTCCTCCGTCTGTCCGAGTTAACTCTGTTTTAGGAGCATCTTCTACCACTGGATATGACCTTGAATTTTTCCTCCACTGTAGCACCTGGAGCAGCGGTCTGGAAACCGTACATATTCAGGACCGGAGCCAAAGACCGCCTGGACATTCGCTTATATTTGGGTGGCGCCCGAATCTTTATAACTCCGTAAAAATAAAATATTTTCAAACGAGTTTAGTTTTTGTACTGTATAACGATTCATTCGTTACAAAAAAATATAAATACGATTATAACAATTCTAAATATTTCTGAAATATTTCAGCTTCTCCTATATATAACCTTCAGTAATAGAGAAACTTACACGGTGTAGCCCCTTCTGGCCAGCTAACTCCGGGGTCGTGAATCTTCTACTCAGACCGAACGTCTGGGTGAAATATCACCAGAAACAAAATTTAACAAAAAAAAGAAATATAAAAAAAACTCCTTGTATTTGATTTCACACAGATATACCTGGACTGTAAAATACTTTACTTAAACTTAAAATCTAGATACCGAAAAATATTTTCTTTTACAGAGCAAAACGGAGAACAAAAAATTTCGCCAAAGAAAATCTTCAATTAAATCATACGATCCATTAAGGTTATAAAACAATATATATATATATATATATATATATATATATATATATATATATATATATATATATATATTATTATATATATCCTTTGCCTCGAACAAAATCCTGTATTCAAATACCATTCATCACACAACAGTTTAATTTTTATCCGAAACAGATACCGAATGTAACCATTGATGTTTCTGGAGATTTTGATACGACCTTCTATATTTGATTTTTGCTTTTCAAAACCTTATCTACCATATGTTTGTTTTAATTTACACGAATTTTCCATATATACTACGACCCTGGTTTGATTTTGAGGAAAACTGAATAAATAGATTCTTGAGTTTTATTATTATTGTAGAAATTCTTAATATGATAATAAACTTGTTTTATTATTGCAGTCTTAAGCAGATGGGAAAATCCCGAACGGAAAAAATATTCACGTGTATTTCTTTTGTATTTACTACTCCAGACGTTTTTTTCTTTATATCCCCAACGAACACAAAATTTAATTACTTTGAGAAACATCCACTAACGTACACTTTTAAGTTTCATTTATAAAAATTCATCTGGAGAACCCAAATGCTTAAGAACGACTCATCTCTCAAAATTTTTCAATTTCCTCTACCACGAAAATTTATCGAACGCACGCGCACAAATCCAACATAAAAGTTCGCTTCTAAATGATCATCGAATTGTGTAACTTAAGCAATCACAGAATGGTATTGAATAGCTATTATCTAAGGTTGTATTTTCCCAACAATCATTTATTTTATATTTTATATTTTGTATATTGTATATTGTATTTTGTATTTTGTATTTTGTATTTTGTATTTTTTTTTTATTTTTGTATTTTGTATTTTTATTTTGTATTTTGTATTTTGTTTTTGTATTTTTTATTTTTTATTTTATTTTTATTTTTATTTTGTATTTTATTTTGTATTTTTGTATTTGTATTTTGTATTTTATTTTGTATTTTATTTTGTATTTTTATTTTTTTATTTTGTATTTTTATTTTTGTATTTTTGTATTTTATTTTTTATTTATTTTATTTTGTATTTTTGTATTTTTGTATTTTATTATTTTTATTTTATTTGTATTTTATTTTTATTTTATATTTTATATTATTTTATTTTATCTTTATTTTATGTCTTTATTTATTTTTTATCTTTCTTTATCTTTATATTTTATTTTATTATATGTTTATATTGTCTTTATTTTTATTTTATGTCTTTATTTATTTTATGTTTATATTATATTATTGTTTATATTATTATTATGTTATATATTATATTATATGTATTATTTATTATTATTTTATTGTGTTGTTTTTATTTTGTATTGTTTTATGCTTTTATGTGTGTTATTGTATTATTGTATTATTTTATATGTTTATATTATTTATTTGTTATGTTTTTTTTATATGTTTTGTTTATTATGTTTATTGTATTATTTATTATTTTATTGTATTTTTATTTATGTATTTTATTATTATGTATGTTTATGTTTATATTTTATTTTTGTTATTATGTTTATGTATTTATTTTTTATGTGTTTATTATTATTTTATATTTGTGTTTATTATTTTTATGTTATATTGTATTTATTTTATTGTTTTTATATTTTATTTTATTTTTGTTATTATGTTTGTTTATTTTATTTTATTGTCTTTATTTTATTTATGCTTTATATTATATGTTTCTTGTTATGTATTTTATATTTTATGCTATTATTTATGTTTATATTATGTTTTATTTTATATTTATTTATTTTATTTATGTTATATGTTATATTTTTATTTATAATTTTTATTTTATGTTTATATTATACTTTATTTATATTTATATTTTGTCTTTATATATTTTATATTTATTTTATTTTTTATATTTATTTATGTTTATATTTTATTTGTATTTTATTTTTATCTTTATTTTTATATTTATTTTATATTTATTTATATTTTATTTTTATTTTATATTTATTTTATTTTTTTTTTTTTTTTTATTTTATTTTTATTTTTATGTTTTTATGTTTATTTTTATTTATTTTTATTTTTGTTTTGTTTATTTTTTTTATTTTATATTTTTATTTTATATTTTATTATTTTATGTTTTTAGTTTATGTTTTATATTTTATTTTTATATTTTTATTTTATGTTTTATATTTTATTTTATTTTATTTATTTTTTATATTTTTATTTTATGTTTTATATTTTATTTTATGTTTTTATTTTTATTTTTATGTTTTATTTTTATTTTTTATGTTTTATTTTTATGTTTATATTTTATGTTTTATGTTTTATGTTTTGTATTTATGTTTTATGTTTTATGTTTTATATTTTATGTTTTATGTTTTATGTTTTATGTTTTATGTTTTATGTTTTATGTTTTATTTTTATGTTTTATTTTTATGTTTTATGTTTTGTATTTTGTTTTTATGTTTTTATTTTTTATGTTTTATGTTTATGTTTTGTGTTTTATTTTATGTTTATGTTTGTGTTTTATGTTTTTATGTTTTATGTTTTATGTTTATGTTTTATGTTTTATGTTTTATGTTTTATGTTTTATGTTTATGTTTATGTTTATTTTATGTTTTATGTTTTATGTTTTATGTTTGTGTTTTGTGTTTGTGTTTATGTTTTTTATGTTTTATGTTTTTATGTTTTATGTTTTATGTTTTATGTTTTATGTTTTATGTTTTATGTTTTATGTTTTATGTTTTATGTTTTATGTTTATGTTTTTTATGTTTTATTTTTGTTATGTTTTATGTTTTATTTTATGTTTTATGTTTTATGTTTATGTTTATATTTTATGTTTATATTTTATGTTTTATGTTTATGTTTTATGTTTTGTATTTTTTGTGTTTTATATTTATGTTTTATATTTTATGTTTATATTTTATGTTTTATGTTTTATGTTTATGTTTTATGTTTTTATTTTGTTTATTTTTATGTTTATGTTTTGTTTTATGTTTTATGTTTTTATGTTTTATATTTATGTTTATGTTTTATGTTTTTATGTTTATATTATGTTTTATGTTTTATGTTTTATGTTTTGTTTTATGTTTTATATTTTATGTTTTATATTTTATGTTTTATGTTTTATGTTTTATGTTTGTTTTATATTTTATGTTTTATGTTTTATGTTTTATGTTTTATGTTTTATGTTTTTGTTTTATATTTTATGTTTTATGTTTTATGTTTTTATGTTTTATGTTTTATATTTTTGTGTTTTATGTTTTATGTTTTATGTTTTATGTTTTGTGTTTATGTTTATGTTTTATGTTTTTATGTTTTATGTTTTATTTATGTTTTATTTTTATGTTTATGTTTATGTTTTTATGTTTTATATTTTATATTTTATGTTTTTA
Organism: Vesta saturnalis; assembly: GCA_036346205.1. Classification (NCBI taxonomy): domain Eukaryota; kingdom Metazoa; phylum Arthropoda; class Insecta; order Coleoptera; family Lampyridae; genus Vesta; species Vesta saturnalis. The sequence continues at coordinate 6,234,227 of JARFJB010001544.1, forward strand.
TGTTTATGTTTATGTTTTATGTTTTATGTTTTATGTTTTATGTTTTATGTTTTATGTTTTTATTTTTTATGTTTGTGTTTTATGTTTATGTTTTATGTTTTATGTTTTATATTTTTTGTATTTTATGTTTATGTTTTATATTTTATATTTTTATATGTTTATGTTTTTGTTTTATTTTTGTATTTATATTTGTGTTTATTTATGTTTTATATTTTATGTTTTATGTTTTATATTTTATATTTTTATATTTTATATTTATATTTTATTTGTATTTTATGTATATTTTATATTTTATGTTTTATGTTTATGTTTTTTTGTTTTATGTTTTGTATTTTATGTTTTATGTTTTATGTTTTATGTTTTTTTGTTTATATTTATGTTTTTTATGTTTTATGTTTTATATTTTATGTTTTTTATGTTTTTTATGTTTTATGTTTTATGTTTTATGTTTATGTTTTTATGTTTTATGTTTTATGTTTATGTTTTATGTTTTGTTTTATGTTTTATATTTTATATTTTATGTTTTTATGTTTTATGTTTTATGTTTTATGTTTATGTTTTATGTTTTATGTTTTATGTTTTATGTTTTATGTTTTTTATGTTTTATGTTTTATATTTTATGTTTTATGTTTTTATGTTTTTATGTTTATGTTTTATGTTTTATGTTTTATGTTTATATTTTTATGTTTTATATTTATGTTTTATGTTTTTTATGTTTTATGTTTTATGTTTTATGTTTTATGTTTTATATGTTTGTTTTATGTTTTATGTTTTATGTTTTGTATTTTATGTTTTATGTTTTATGTTTTATGTTTTATGTTTTATGTTTTTATGTTTGTGTTTTATGTTTTATGTTTTATGTTTTGTGTTTATGTTTTATGTTTATGTTTTATGTTTTATGTTTTATGTTTTATGTTTTATGTTTTTATTTTATGTTTTATGTTTTATGTTTTATGTTTTATGTTTGTGTTTTATGTTTATGTTTTTGTGTTTTATGTTTATGTTTTATGTTTTATGTTTTATGTTTATTTTATGTTTTTATATTTTATGTTTTATGTTTTATGTTTGTGTTTTGTGTTTGTGTTTATGTTTATATTTTGTTTATGTTTTATATTTTATATTTTTTTATGTTTTATGTTTATGTTTATGTTTTATGTTTTATTTGTTTTATGTTTTGTATTTTATTTATGTTTTATGTTTTATGTTTTATGTTTATGTTTTATGTTTTATTTTGTATTTTATGTTTTATATTTGTTTTTTTGTTTATGTTTTATGTTTTATGTTTATGTTTTATGTTTATGTTTTGTATTTTATGTTTTATTTTATGTTTTATGTTTTATGTTTATGTTTTATGTGTTTTATGTTTTATGTTTTATGTTTTATGTTTTTATGTTTTATGTTTTGTGTTTTGTTTTATGTTTTATGTTTATGTTTTATGTTTTATGTTTTATATTTTATGTTTTATGTTTTATGTTTTATGTTTTTTATTTTATGTTTTGTATTTATGTTTTATGTTTTATATTTATGTTTGTTTTTGTTTTATGTTTTATGTTTTATGTTTTGTATTTTTATGTTTTATGTTTTATGTTTTATGTTTATGTTTTATGTTTTTATGTTTTGTATTTTATGTTTATGTTTTATGTTTGTTTATATTTTGTATTTTATGTTTATATTTTTATGTTTATATTTATATTTATGTTTTATGTTTTTATGTTTATGTTTTATGTTTATATTTTTATGTTTTATGTTTTATGTTTTATGTTTTATGTTTTATGTTTTATGTTTATATTTTATGTTTATGTTTTATGTTTTATGTTTGTGTTTTATGTTTTATTTTATGTTTTTTTATGTTTTATGTTTATGTTTTATGTTTTTATTTTATGTTTTATGTTTATGTTTTATGTTTTGTTTTATGTTTTATGTTTTTTTTTATGTTTTATGTTTTATGTTTTGTGTTTGTTTTTATATTTTATGTTTTGTATTTTATTTATGTTTTATGTTTTATGTTTTATGTTTTATGTTTTATGTTTTATATGTTTTATGTTTTGTGTTTTATTTATGTTTTATGTTTTATATTTTGTATTTTATGTTTATGTTTATGTTTTATGTTTTATATTTTATGTTTATATGTTTATATTTATGTTTATATTTATTTATGTGTTTGTGTTTGTGTTTTGTGTTTGTGTTTTATGTTTTATGTTTATATTTTATATTTATTTATATTTTATATTTATGTTTATGTTTTATATATATTTTATGTTTTTATGTTTTATGTTTTATGTTTTATGTTTATGTTTATATTTTATGTTTTATGTTTTTATGTTTTATGTTTTATGTTTTATTTTGTTTTATATTTTATGTTTTATGTTTTATGTTTTATGTTTTATGTTTTATTTTATGTTTTATGTTTTATGTTTTATGTTTTATGTTTATGTTTGTTTTATGTTTTATGTTTTTTGTATTTTATGTTTTATGTTTTATGTTTTATGTTTTATGTTTTATGTTTATGTTTTATGTTTTATTTATGTTTTATGTTTATGTTTTATGTTTTATGTTTATGTTTTTTATGTTTATGTTTATGTTTTATGTTTTTATGTTTTATGTTTTATGTTTATGTTTTATGTTTTATGTTTTATGTTTATGTTTTATGTTTTATGTTTATGTTTTTATGTTTTATGTTTTATGTTTTATGTTTTATGTTTATGTTTTATGTTTTATGTTTTATGTTTATGTTTTATGTTTATGTTTTGTATTTTGTTTATATTTTATGTTTTATGTTTTTATGTTTTATGTTTTATGTTTATTTTTATGTTTTATGTTTTATGTTTTATGTTTTATTTTTATTTTATGTTTTATGTTTTATGTTTTTTATGTTTTATGTTTTATGTTTGTATTTTATGTTTTATGTTTATGTTTATGTTTTATGTTTTGTGTTTATGTTTTATGTTTTATTTTTATGTTTTATGTTTATGTTTTATGTTTTATGTTTTATGTTTTGTTTTGTTTTATGTTTTATGTTTTATGTTTTATGTTTTATGTTTATGTTTTATGTTTGTGTTTTATGTTTTGTTTATGTTTTATGTTTATATTTATGTTTTATGTTTTTGTTTTGTGTTTTATGTTTTATGTTTTATGTTTTATGTTTTATGTTTATGTTTATGTTTATGTTTTATGTTTTATGTTTTTATGTTTTATGTTTTTATGTTTATGTTTTATTTTATGTTTTATGTTTTATGTTTTATGTTTTATGTTTTGTGTTTTATTTTTTGTGTTTTATGTTTATGTGTTTTATGTTTTATGTTTTATGTTTTATGTTTATGTTTTATATTTTATGTTTTATGTTTTATGTTTTTATGTTTGTGTTTATTTTATGTTTTATGTTTATGTTTATGTTTTATGTTTTATGTTTATGTTTATGTTTTATGTTTTATGTTTGTGTTTTATGTTTATGTTTTATATTTTTATGTTTTATGTTTATGTTTTATGTTTTATGTTTTATATTTTATGTTTTATGTTTTATATTTTTTATGTTTTATTTTTATGTTTTATGTTTTATTTTTATTTTATGTTTATGTTTTATGTTTTATGTTTTATATTTTATGTTTATGTTTTATGTTTTATGTTTGTATTTTATGTTTTGTGTTTATGTTTTATGTTTTATGTTTTGTTTATGTTTTATGTTTTATGTTTTATGTTTTATGTTTTGTTTTATGTTTTATGTTTTATGTTTTATTTTATGTTTATGTTTTTATGTTTTATGTTTTATTTTTGTGTTTATGTTTTGTATTATATTTTATGTTTTATGTTTTATGTTTTATGTTTTATGTTTTATGTTTATGTTTTATATTTTATGTTTATGTTTTATGTTTTATGTTTATATTTTATGTTTTTATGTTTTATATTTTTATGTTTTATATTTATGTTTTATGTTTTATGTTTTTATGTTTTTATGTTTATGTTTTATGTTTTATGTTTTATGTTTTATGTTTATATTTATGTTTTATGTTTTATGTTTATGTTTATGTTTTATTTTATGTTTTATGTTTTATGTTTATGTTTTATTTTATGTTTTATGTTTTATGTTTATATTTTATGTTTTATGTTTTATGTTTTATGTTTTATGTTTTATGTTTTATGTTTTATGTTTTATGTTTTATGTTTTATGTTTATGTTTTATGTTTTATGTTTTATGTTTTATGTTTTATGTTTTATGTTTTATGTTTTATGTTTTATGTTTTATGTTTTATGTTTTATGTTTTATGTTTTATGTTTTTATGTTTTATGTTTTGTTTTATGTTTTATGTTTTATGTTTTATGTTTTATGTTTTATGTTTTATGTTTTATATTTTATGTTTTATGTTTTATTTTGTTTATGTTTTATGTTTTATTTTTATGTTTATGTTTTATGTTTTATGTTTTATTTTATGTTTATGTTTTATGTTTTATTTTTATGTTTTATGTTTTATGTTTTATGTTTATGTTTATGTTTTATGTTTATGTTTTATGTTTTATTTTTATTTTATGTTTTATGTTTTATGTTTTATGTTTTATTTTATGTTTTGTATTTTTATATTTTATGTTTTATGTTTATGTTTATGTTTTATGTTTATTGTGTTTTATGTTTTATGTTTTATGTTTTATGTTTTATGTTTTATGTTTTATGTTTTATGTTTTATGTTTTGTTTTATGTTTTATGTTTTATGTTTTATGTTTTATGTTTTATGTTTTTGTTTTATGTTTTATGTTTTATGTTTTATGTTTTATGTTTTATGTTTTATGTTTTATGTTTTATGTTTTGTTTTTATGTTTTTATATTTGTATTTATATTTTATGTTTTATGTTTATGTTTTATGTTTTTATGTTTATGTTTATGTTTTGTGTTTTATGTTTTATGTTTTTATTTTATTTATTTTATGTTTTATTTTATTTTTATCTTTTATATTTTATATTTATATTTTATATTTTTATGTTTTATATTTTATATTTTATATTTATATTTATTTTATATTTATATTTTATATTTATGTTTATATTTTATATTTTATATTTTATATTTATTTATATTTTATATTTTTATATTTTATATTTTTATATTTTATATTTTATATTTATATTTTATATTTTATATTTTATATTTTATGTTTATATTTATATTTTATATTTTATATTTTATATTTTATGTTTTATATTTTATGTTTATATTTTATATTTTATATTTTATATTTTATATTTTTATATTTTATATTTTATATATATTTTTATATTTTATATTTTATATTTATGTTTATATTTTATATTTTATGTTTATTTTATGTTTATATTTGTATTTTATATTTTTATGTTTTATATTTTATATTTTATATTTATATTTTATATTTTATATTTTATGTTTTATATTTTTATATTTTATATTTTTTTATTTTATATTTTTGTATTTTATGTTTTATGTTTTATGTTTTATATTTTATTTTATGTTTATGTTTATGTTTTATTTATATTTTATATTTATATTTTTATATTTTATATTTTATATTTTATATTTTATATTTTATATTTATATTTTATATTTTATATTTTATGTTTGTATTTTATATTTATATTTTATATTTTATATTTATATTTTATATTTTGTATTTTATATTTTATATTTTATATTTATATTTTATATTTTTATGTTTGTATTTATGTTTTGTTTATTTTATATTTTATATTTTATGTTTTATGTTTATATTTTGTTATATTTTATATTTTATATTTATATTTATATTTATATTTTATATTTTATATTTTATGTTTTATATTTTTTATATTTTATATTTTTATATTTTATATTTTATATTTATATTTTATGTTTTATATTTATATTTTGTTTATATTTTTATATTTTTATGTTTTATGTTTTATGTTTTATATTTTATGTTTTATTTATTTATATTTTATATTTTATATTTTTATATTTATATTTATATTTTATATTTTATGTTTTATATTTTTATATTTATGTATTTATTTTATATTTATATTTTATATTTTATATTTTATATTTTATGTTTATATTTATATTTTATGTTTATATTTTATATTTTTGTATTTTATGTTTTATATTTTATATTTTATATATATTTTATGTTATATTTTATATTTTATATTTTTGTATTTATATTTTATATTTTATATTTATGTTTTATATTTTATGTTTTATATTTTTATATTTTATATTTTATATTTTATATTTTTATATTTTATATTTATATTTTATATTTTTATATTTTATATTTTATATTTTATATTTTATATTTTATATTTATATTTGTATATTTTATGTTTTATATTTTTATATTTTTTATATTTTATATTTATTTTATATTTTATATTTTATATTTTATATTTTATATTTTATATTTTTATATTTTATATTTTATATTTTATATTTTATGTTTTATATTTTATGTTTATATTTTATGTTTTATATTTTATTTTATATTTTATGTTTTATATTTATATTTTATATTTTATATTTTTATGTTTATATTTTATGTTTTATGTTTTATATTTTATATTTTGTATTTTATATTTTATATTTTTATGTTTATATTTTTATGTTTTATATTTTATATTTATATTTTATATTTATGTTTTATGTTTTATATTTTATGTTTTATATTTTATATTTTATGTTTTATATTTTATATTTTTATGTTTATGTTTTGTTTTATATTTATATTTTATATTTTATGTTTTATATTTTATATTTATATTTTTATATTTTTATATTTATATTTATATTTTTATATTTTTATATTTTATATTTTATATTTTATGTTTATGTTTATATTTTATGTTTTATATTTTATATTTTATATTTTATGTTTTATATTTTATATTTTATATTTTATATTTTTATATTTTTATATTTTATATTTTATGTTTATATTTTATATTTTATATTTTATATTTTATTTTATATTTTATATTTTATATTTTATATTTTATATTTTTATATTTTATATTTTATATTTTATATTTATATTTTATGTTTATGTTTTGTATTTTATTTTGTATTTTATGTTTTATATTTTATGTTTTATATTTTATATTTTTATATTTTATATTTTATATTTTATATTTTGTATTTTTATATTTTATATTTTATATTTTATATTTTATATTTTATGTTTTATATTTTTATATTTTATGTTTTATATTTTATATTTTATATTTTTATATTTTTATATTTATTTTTATGTTTTATATTTTATGTTTTATATTTTATATTTTATGTTTATATTTTATGTTTATATTTTTATATTTATATTTTATATTTTTATGTTTTTATATTTTATATTTATATTTTTGTATTTTATATTTTATATTTTATGTTTATATTTTATGTTTTTATATTTTATTTTTATTTTTATTTTATTTTATTTTATTTATTTTGTTTTATTTTGTTTTTTATTTTATTTTATTTTATATTTATGTTTATATTTTATATTTTATATTTATATTTATGTTTATATTTATATTTATGTTTATATTTTATATTTTATATTTTATATTTATGTTTTATATTTTATATTTATATTTTATATTTTTATATTTTATATTTTATATTTTATATTTTATATTTTATATTTTTATATTTTATATTTTTATATTTTATATTTTATATTTTGTATTTTATATTTTATGTTTTATATTTTATATTTTATATTTTATATTTATGTATTTTATATTTTATATTTTATATTTTATGTTTATATTTTTATGTTTTATATTTATATTTATATTTTTTATTTATATTTTATATTTTATATTTTTATGTTTATATTTTATATTTATATTTATATTTTATATTTTATATTTTATATTTTATATTTTTATATTTTATATTTTATATTTTGTATTTTATATTTTATATTTTATATTTATGTTTTATATTTATATTTTTATATTTTTATATTTTATATTTATATTTATATTTTATTTTATATTTTATATTTTATATTTTATATTTATATTTTATATTTTATGTATTTTTATATTTTATGTGTTTTTATATTTTATGTTTATGTTTATGTTTATGTTTATGTTTATGTTTATGTTTTGTTTTATGTTTTATGTTTATGTTTTATGTTTATGTTTTATGTTTATTTGTGTTTTGTTTTATGTTTTATGTTTATGTTTATGTTTTATGTTTTATGTTTATGTTTTATATTTATGTTTTATGTTTATGTTTTATTTTTGTGTTTTATGTTTTATGTTTTATGTTTTATTTTTATGTTTTATTTTTTATGTTTTATGTTTTGTGTTTTATGTTTATGTTTTATGTTTTATGTTTTATGTTTTATGTTTATGTTTATGTTTTATGTTTTATGTTTTATTTTTATGTTTTATGTTTTATGTTTTATGTTTTATTTTATGTTTTATGTTTATGTTTTATGTTTTATGTTTTGTGTTTTATGTTTTATGTTTATGTTTTATGTTTTATGTTTTATGTTTTATATTTTTATGTTTATGTTTATGTTTATGTTTGTATTTATGTTTTATGTTTTATGTTTTATTTTTGTGTTTTATGTTTTATGTTTTATGTTTTATGTTTATGTTTTATGTTTATGTTTATGTTTATTTTTTATGTTTTATGTTTTATGTTTTATTTTATTTATGTTTTATGTTTTATGCTTTATGTTTTATGTTTTATGTTTTTTTTTTTATGTTTTATGTTTTATGTTTTATGTTTTATGTTTTATGTTTTATGTTTATGTTTTATGTTTTATGTTTTATGTTTTATGTTTTATGTTTTATGTTTTATGTTTTATGTTTTATGTTTTATGTTTTATGTTTTATGTTTTATGTTTTATGTTTTATGTTTATGTTTTATGTTTTATGTTTTATGTTTTATGTTTTATGTTTTATGTTTTATGTTTTATGTTTTATGTTTTATGTTTTATGTTTTATGTTTTATTTTTTATTTTTTATTTTATGTTTATGTTTTATGTTTATGTTTTATGTTTTATGTTTATGTTTTATGTTTTATGTTTTATGTTTTATGTTTTATGTTTTATGTTTTTATGTTTATGTTTTATGTTTTATGTTTTATTTTTGTGTTTTATGTTTTATGTTTTATTTTTATGTTTATGTTTTATGTTTATTTTTATGTTTTATGTTTTATGTTTTATGTTTTATTTTTATGTTTATGTTTTTATGTTTATGTTTTATGTTTATGTTTTATGTTTTATGTTTTATATTTTATGTTTTTATGTTTTATGTTTTATTTTATGTTTTATGTTTTATTTTTATGTTTGTTTTATGTTTTATGTTTTATGTTTTGTATTTATGTTTTATGTTTTATTTTTATGTTTTATGTTTATGTTTTATGTTTTTATGTTTTTATGTTTTATGTTTTTATGTTTATTTATGTTTTATATTTTATGTTTTATGTTTTATGTTTATGTTTTATGTTTATGTTTTATGTTTATGTTTTATGTTTATGTTTTATGTTTATGTTTATGTTTTATATTTTATGTTTTTATGTTTTATGTTTATGTTTTATTTTTATTTTTGTTTTGTTTTATGTTTTTATGTTTTATTTTATGTTTTATGTTTTATTTTTATGTTTTATTTTATTTATGTTTTATGTTTATGTTTTATGTTTTATGTATTTATGTTTATGTTTTATGTTTATGTTTATGTTTTATGTTTTATGTTTTATTTTTATTTTATGTTTTATGTTTTATTTTTATTTTTTATTTTATGTTTTGTATTTATTTTTTATGTTTTATGTTTTATGTTTTATGTTTTATGTTTTATGTTTTATTTTTATGTTTTATTTTATGTTTATGTTTTATGTTTTATGTTTTATGTTTTATGTTTTATTTTTATTTTTATGTTTTATGTTTATTTTATTTATTTATTTTATTTATTTTATTTTGTTTTATTTTATTTTATTTATTTTATTTTATTTTATTTATTTTATTTATTTTATTTTATTTTATTTTTTATTTATTTTACGTTTTATTTTATTTTTAGTTTTATTTTATTTGTTTTATTTATTTTATTTTTATTTTATTTTTATTTATTTTACATTTTATTTATTTTATTTATTTGTTTGTTTATATTTTATATTTATATTTTATGTTTTATATTTTATATTTTATATTTTATATTTTTATATTTATATTTTTATATTTTATATTTTATTTTTATATTTATATTTTATATTTTATATTTTATATTTTATATTTATATTTTATGTTTTATGTTTTATATTTTATATTTTATATTTTATATTTTATATTTTTATATTTTATATTTTATATTTTATATTTTATATTTTTTATATTTTACATTTACATTTATTTGTTTATTTTATTTTATTTATTTTGTTTACATTTATTTTACATTTTATTTGTTTGTTTATTTATATTTACATTTAATTTAGTTTTTATTTTATTTTAGTTTATTTATATTTATTTATTTTATTTGTTTGTTATTTGTTTATTTATTTGTTTACATTTATATTTATATTTTATATTTTATATTTTATATTTTATATTTATTTATATTTTATATTTTATATTTTATATTTTATATTTATATTTTATATTTTATATTTTATATTTATATTTATATTTTTATATTTTATGTTTATATTTTATATTTTATGTTTTATATTTTTATATTTTATGTTTATATTTTATATTTTATATTTTATATTTTATATTTATTTATATTTTGTATTTTATATTTTTATATTTTATATTTTATATTTTATATATTTTATATTTTATATTTTATATTTTATGTTTTATATTTTATGTTTTTATATTTTATATTTTATATTTTTATATTTTATGTTTATGTTTTATATTTTATATTTATATTTTTATATTTTATATTTTATATTTTTATATTTTATATTTTATGTTTATGTTTTATATTTTATATTTTATATTTTATATTTTTTATATTTTATATTTTATATGTTTATATTTTATATTTTATATTTTATATTTTATATTTTATATTTTTATATTTTATATTTTATATTTTATATTTTATGTTTTATGTTTTATATTTTATGTTTATATTTATGTTATTTATGTTTATGTTTATATTTATGTTATATTTTATTTATATTTATATTTATATTTTATTTATGTTTATATTTTATATTTATATTTATGTTATTTATATTTATGTTTATATTTATGTTTATTTATGTTTATATTTATATTTATATTTATGTTATGTTTATATTTATTTTATTTATGTTTATGTTTATATTTATATATGTTTATATTTATGTTATTTATATTTATGTTTATATTTATGTTATATTTGTATTTATATTTATATTTATATTTATGTTTATATTTATATTTATATTTATATTTATGTTTTTATATTTTATATTTTATATTTTTATATTTTATATTTTATATTTTATATTTTATATTTTTATATTTTATATTTTATATTTTTTATATTTTATATTTATATTTATATTTATGTTTATATTTTATATTTATATTTTATATTTTATATTTATATTTTATATTTTATATTTATATTTTATATTTATATTTTTATATTTTATATTTTATGTTTATATTTTATATTTTATATTTTATATTTATATTTTTATGTTTTATATTTATATTTATTTATATTTTTATATTTTATATTTTATATTTATATTTTTATATTTTATGTTTTATATTTATATTTTATGTTTTTATGTTTTATATTTTATATTTTTATGTTTTATATTTTATATTTTATATTTTATATATTTTATGTTTATATTTTTATATTTTATATTTTATATTTTATATTTATATTTATATTTATATTTTATATTTTATATTTTATATTTTATATTTTATATTTTATATTTTATATTTTATATTTATATTTTATATTTTATTTATTTTATGTTTATTTATTTTATTTTATTTTATTTTATTTTATTTTATTTTATTTTATTTTATTATTTTATTTTATTTTATTTTATTTTATTTTATTTTATTTTATTTTATTTTATTTTATTTTATTTTATGTTTATTTTATTTATTTTATATTTTATATTTATATTTATATTTATATTTATATTTATATTTTATATTTATATTTATATTTATGTTTATATTTTATATTTTATATTTTATATTTATATTTATATTTTATATTTTATATTTATATTTTATATTTTATATTTTATATTTTATATTTTATATTTTTATATTTTTATGTTTATGTTTTATGTTTTATATTTTATGTTTTTATGTTTTATGTTTTATGTTTTATGTTTTATGTTTATGTTTTATGTTTTATGTTTTATGTTTTATGTTTTATGTTTTATGTTTTATGTTTTTATATGTTTTATGTTTTATGTTTTATGTTTTATTTTTATGTTTTTATGTTTTATGTTTTATTTTTTATGTTTTATGTTTATGTTTATGTTTTATGTTTTATGTTTTATGTTTTATGTTTTATGTTTATGTTTTATGTTTTATTTTTTATGTTTTTATGTTTTATGTTTTATGTTTTTATGTTTTATTTTTATGTTTTATTTTTTATTTATTTTATGTTTTATGTTTTATGTTTTTGTTTTATGTTTATGTTTTATGTTTTGTGTTTTATGTTTTATGTTTATTGTGTATTTTATGTTTTATGTTTTATGTTTTATGTTTTTATGTTTATGTGTTTTATGTTTTGTGTTTTATGTTTTATGTTTTATGTTTTATGTTTTATGTTTTATGTTTTATTTTATGTTTTATGTTTTATGTTTATGTTTTATGTTTTATGTTTTATATTTATGTTTTATGTTTTATGTTTTATTTTATATTTTATGTTTTATTTTTATGTTTATGTTTTATGTTTTATGTTTTATTTTTATTTTTATGTTTTATTTTTATGTTTTATGTTTTATTTTTATTTTTATTTTATGTTTTATGTTTTATTTTATGTTTATGTTTTGTTTTATGTTTATGTTTATGTTTTATGTTTTATGTTTTATGTTTTATGTTTTATTTTTATGTTTTATGTTTTTATTTTTATTTTTATGTTTTATGTTTTATGTTTTATGTTTATTTTTATGTTTTATGTTTTATGTTTTATGTTTTATGTTTTATGTTTTATTTTTTATGTTTATATTTTATGTTTATGTTTTATGTTTTTGTTTTGTTTATTTTATGTTTTATGTTTTATGTTTTATGTTTTGTGTTTTATGTTTATGTTTGTGTTTTATTTTTATTTTATGTTTATGTTTT